>VZTO01027419.1:578-21628 GCA_013400615.1 Syrrhaptes paradoxus
GCAAATATTTCCTACAATGTGCTTAATATTGTTTATACTCAGTGTTATTTTTTTCTTATATTTTCGTGTGCAAAATAAAGAGGGGGGCAACTACATATCAAACATTGCATGTGGGTTTCCATTTTTCTCAAAATGATTACTTTTATTTTAAAATATACATAAAGATCATTGCTTGTGGTTTAAACTTCATCTCAGAAATTAACTATATAACAGGTTTTTTATTGGAGTTTACACTAAAGTCTGTCCTAATATTGTTACCCTAAGATAAATACAACAGTCAAAGAAGAAAATACTCAGAAATAATTATAACCCATAACAAAGAAAAGATTTCAGACATGATCTGTGTTCTGTGTAATTTTGTTAGTTTCTAGACAATACACGAATTATTGTATTGCAAGAAGATGGAGTTAGACACAGAAATACTTGAAGATGCATGAAGGGTTTTGTGAGAAAGTTTTCTCAATTCAGCTTAAAGTAAAGTACCAGAACACAGCATAGTTTTTCTACCAACATATTTAAAACAGCGTGTCTATTTTCTTCTTGCAGCTACAGTGAAATGCCTTACATACTCCTCTATAAATGAAAGGAAACAATGGATGATTTCCTGTACTGTAAAACTCGCTGTTTCAGCAATCTGACATGAGAATGTATGAGTCCTTTTTCCAACAGCATAAGCCAGGATAATTAGTGGTATACCTGACAGGACTAGCAGAGGATTAAAGCAATATACTTACATTTTTGTAGAGCATCACTAGTATTATAAATGATAATTTAGACAGCTTGTTACTTTGTTGTAGACTTGCAGTTCCATCAGCAACTTTACAGTACTTAAGGTTTAATAAATAGAAAGGAGCCAATTTACATCATTTTCAGAATAGCCCTTTACCTATCACAGTGACAGCCAATCACTCCACACAGAGACTCAGCTACTTGATTCTCTTGGCCCACAATTGCAATGTGAGTTATGCATTTTCCCAGGTAGATCCCAGTCTAGAACAGTGTATGCAGGAAATTATTGCTTTACTTTGCAACATAGGTAATTTCAGAAGAACCAGTTCCCAGAAAGCATAACTCATCTGGATATTTTCTTATGGTATGATTTACATAGTCCAGAGAATAGACTAGCCATTATGGAAGTTTTCAAGAGGTGGTTCTCTGTTTTGATAGCTTTATTGTTGTTTTACATTAACATAGATAACATAAATATCGAAACACTGATTACATTTTTAGACAGTAAGAGAAGTGTTACACAGCAGTGGTTAATACTACTGTGGCTACCTATCTGTTTCTAATTTTGGAGACTTAAATCTTTATTCCATTAATATGTTGATTGGAAGACATTAGAGCTTGCATTTGCTCATTCTTTTCCCCTTAAGTCATTATGAATGCACTAGAATGATTCTTAAACATCTCTCTGTGGGCTGCACAAGCAAGCAAGCTTTTGAGCTGAGGGATGACAAGTGAATTGTTCTTCAGCATGGAGGGAAGGGAGGGTGAGTAGACTGACTCAGACAGGGTCTTAGTAGAATAAATTGGAATAAACCAGGCTATGGATACCACTGGATAATACCCAGTCCAGTAACAAACCTCTGGCCGGCAACAGGTTTTCCAGCTTACCCCTGCTTTCCACCATGGAAAATAAAACAGTGGGAAGAGTTTTCTGTGGCAGCAGTGAGAGCTCATTTGACATTGCCAAGCAAATCATGCATAAAATCTTGGACCCACTTTTTTGTGTGCCAGGACACCAGCATAGGCTCTTGGGAAAGGACAGTAGCTGGTGCCTTGGACTGTTAGAGTGCACAGATGCTAATATGGCTCTGTGTCAGCTGGAAAACCCTTTTCACAATCTTCCCAATAAGATGAAAAGAGATGGTAGGGAAGACAAGCTGCTGAGAGGAAGCAAAAGGGACTTCGGACAGAAGAATCTCTAAAAGGTTCAGAAGGAGGATGGCTCCTTAAAATAAGCTTAAGATGAATGATGACATGATTCCTCAGAATTGGAAGGAGGGAGAAAAAAAAAAGTTAATTTTGAGGTTAATTTTTCTGGGGTATTTTCCTTTTTCTTTTCAGTCTTCAAAACTAATTTTGAAAATCAAGCAGTGATGCTGAAAAGCTTCCATAATATTATGAAGCTAAAATTACAGCATTGGTATGCCTCAGGGGACAAACTCACAGCCCTTGTAGAGAAATCGTAAAATATCAAAGTCAAGAAGGCAATCACAGTGGCCACAGATCTGTCCTAGATTTCCCCACTGATGTTTACAACAGAGGTACTGGGTCACTCAGGATTTGGCCACTGGTTCATGGAGCAACTGATAAGAGTAGAAGAGAAACCCCTTGCCTTATCTTTGAATCCTCAGCTTTAATTTGCATGAAATGCAGTTCTTGGTCGATGACTCAGGTCACAGAGTCGCAGGGATAAATCGAAAATACTGACATACTTGGCAGAAAATTTGTGCAAGAGGTATGCAGGGAAGGCAAACACAACCAGAAAACCAGAAAGTCTCTGGGCTAAAACATACACCAAATTAACAGCCAGTGGAAGGTTAGTTGAAAACAACCTTTAATGAAATTATCAGTAGCCAAAGTAATCTTTTTTTCATGTATTACTGTATAATATGCCATCTATTCCCTGCCTGAGGATTCTCACAAAGAACAATGTGATCTTTAGGACAGAAACACGCTACACATCTGCCACGAATTGTCGGCTGAAATTTTAAAAGAGAAACTCTTATCCAAAAATCTACAGATACTGAAGACTCTCTCGCTTTACTCCTTCCCTTTTCACAAAATAAGACTCTCAGATGGTATGTATCTACTTCAAATACACTGAAAAAAATCTTTGTTCATGTAGCCCTGGACTTTCACTCCTTCCCTAACAGCTTTGCCATATTCCTCTATCCTTCTTCCCCACAAAACTAATATATAATTCATTTGCTTCTTGCACATCTATTGGAAAAATAAAGTTTGGGAGTAATTTGTAGGAGCTGTACATGAAACTTACACACCAGTTCTGGAAGAGTTTTCAAGGTAAGTAGAGCATTGTAAAAAAATACAGATGCTCTGATTCAAAACCTTGAGGAAGCTGAAAATGCCAAATGTGTTTACAAAGTTAAGAGCTAAGGCTTCTGTGGAAGCTATGCTTTGAAATGCCTTACTAACCTGGATGATGCCAAATCTGAGCCACCACCTTGCAGGAGGGAGTGGCCCAGGAGACAGAGCTGAACCTGTGCAAATGGTGGTGACTCACAAGGCAATCTGAGAATAGTGGCATATGGAATTGTCTGCCTGTCCCCAGCAGTTAGCCAGTGTTTCAGTAGGCTCTCTGTGTTAGGAGAAACTGATGGTAGAGTCAGATACTTGTTTTATTCAATCCTTTATATAGGCAGAAAAAGTTCATATGGCCCAGTCCCACTAAACTGTAGCAAAGTGAGCAGGATGCAGTTGCCTTGTCATCTGCTGCAAGTCTTTCTCTACTTCTACCATGAGACTTATTTTTTTAAGGAACTGCTTTTGCACTGTTTGTGCACTGTTTGTGCTGACTGTCTCACCAGCATCCAGTCCTCTTTCTTGCCTTCCTCTTAGCATGCTGTTATTGCTCTGTCTGCACTCAACATGTTTCTGCTGTTTCTTTCACATTCACATCCAACCAATCCTGTACTTCACAGCACTAAAGGGTATTTGTTGAATTGTATTAGCTAGTCCCTGCCCACTTTTATGCAGTAGCTTCTTTTGTTTCAGCTATTCTTAACCTAAGGGGAATGTAATTGCCCTCTCATTTAGCCTGGAAGTATGAAATGGAAGTATAACCACACAAAATGAGTGCAGCCACAGATTGGCATAAATTCTAGGTAAAAGCTGATTATAACAGAAACAAATTATCTAGCTGGAGGAACAGAGTGGAAGAGTTGAATTTCAAGTTGAATAGACTCAAAATGTATTAAAATATACTGGATTTACAAACACCAGTGGAAATTTGGGGCTCTGCTTAAACAGAAAGAAAGGCATGGGTGTCTCTCAGAGCAGAGTTTATATGTTTTATGACAAAATGTTGAATGTGATTCAACAGTTTGGGGAGAAAAAAGTTGTGGCAAAAGATATGTCACATGCTCCTGTTCTACGAAAAGAGCATATACTAATTTCTTGTTAATTTAGTCTTGCTAGCCAACTTCATGAAAGACAGTGCTTTCTTCCACCATACTCAGTGGCAGAAAATCAGAGCTGGTATGATCTAGACTTTCCCTATGCCCTCCAAAAAAGTCACACATGCAGATAAATACTCCTCTGTCTCTACATAGGTTGTAGAGAACTTTCACTGTAGTATTATAGCAAGGAAAAACTGCTCTTACAGTATGATATTTTCAGAAAGACCTCGTAGATCACTATCAGGGATTTCATATTACTCAACTGGCAATTTGGGTCAAATTTCCTCCTCTACTATAGTGTTTTGATTTGAAGCAACAGTGCAGTTCTGACGGACTATATCCTTGACTGTCCCTTTGTATCAGTTTGATTTACACAGTGGTTCTATTACACAAGTGCGATTCCTTCCAGAATTAAAGCCTGAATCTCTGTTCTAGGTGTGCATCTTCATATTAAAACCATGACAGAACAACACAGTCCTCTCTGGGAATGGTCCAGAGTCATAGGCCAGAACAAAAAAGATGCAGATGGAGAAGCCTGGAGACTGTCTGGCAACACACCTACAGAATTGGACTTCTCTCTGGAGAGCCTGTGCTTCCAGGTGAGATAACCCTCACAGTTATCTCCTGCACCAATGTTTCACAGATTCATCCTTTGAACCCTGTCAGGTACCTTTGAGGCCCAGCAAAGAGGATTTCAACATTGGGTTTTACACTGTGTTTTTCTTTCCTCTCATCTTTTGTGTTTTAATGTTCTGATTTTTGAAATAGCATATTTCTTTATCCTCTGGATGAGATAAAATCTTATGTGAAATTCAAACAAGATTGATTGCAAGACTCATCAAGTTTAAGACATTTGGGCCAAGCTGCAAAATAAAATCAATGCCAGTTGCTGCCTTTCATAATCTGTTTACTTCCTGACTGTGTGATGCTATTAAAATGCTTCATCTCCAGGTAATCTTATTGGCCTTCGCATTTATGTTATGGCTGACAGGATTAGCTCTGGAAAGCACTTGCATATTACCTGTGATATAAACAAGTAGATTAGTGAGTGGTGCTTTGGGATGAAGTTATTATTTTCTTTGTAATTTATGTACTGGATTCCAGGAACAGAACATATCCTCTTGAACGAGTAAAATGCTTGTCACACAGGCAGATGTTCTGGAAAGAACCTACTCCTCTTCTCAAAAGCCTTTTTGAACCCTTTCTGTGTGAAAAATCTCTTCTCCCCTGAATTTTCAGGAATTGACTATTTGAACACCTGGCACCAGGTTCAACAGCATGCTCCAGACAGTGCAAGGAAACAGGCAAGCAATAAGTTGACATGGTTTTGAGCCACTCTGTCTGTTTTCCTAGTTGGAATGTGGAGCTATTTCCACAGTCTTAATAATATCCATCTGGTACGTAAATTTTGCTAGAGACCCTAACTTGCCTTGAAGAATGCAATCCCGGAATTCGGGAAGCTATTGTTTAGCTAAAGATCACAATGAATACTTGCTAAACTTGGAAGTTATGACACATTATATATATGACATGTGATACATTGTACATTATATTGTAAATATATACACACAGTGAGCCACATCTCCCAAGTATACATTTATGTAGATAGATTGATCTTCTACATACACAAATATGTGTGTGCATATATATGTATGTATATGTATATATTTACATGCAAGCTAGAGAGGTGACTTTGTTAAGGGCCTCATTTCTATTAGTCTGGAACTCTTTTTCAGCTAGTCTTTCTCTGTAATATAATATGTAAGTTGACACACTTGACATTGTCATAATCAGTATTCATCAGTCTAACAACAAAAGGGATATGCATCTCATTCCAGTAGTTTTGGTCATACTGCAATAGCAAAGGTTCATTAAAGGTTTTCTATTGTTGTTTTCCTTATGTTTACTAGCAGAGGAACATTCTTCAACTTAAGATACTAGGTGACATAGGAGTGTTTGGTTCTTGTGACAAGGTCTGTTTTCTAAAGCAGGATATTTATTTTTCTGCAGTGCTAAGCATTCACCCTTTTGTCGCTTCCTTGGCTTAGATTGCTGAGGTTATTTTGAGATCAATTTTCATCTCCTATTTAAATCATATGGCTGCTGGTTCAAATCCAGCTTGGGTCAGTAACTCTGCCATATGCATGAAACAAGTTCTTGGCCCAAGTCGATTATTCCTGTTGAAGAGGTTGTCATGCTACAGGGAAACATTAGCAGTTCCTTTGGCATCCTTCCTACCAGCCTCACTGGAGACATTACTGAAGAAGTGTAAAGGATGATCGCTCCACATCAGGACTGAGAAGTGGGATGCTTTTATAAAAGCATTGTGGAAAAAAAATAAACATGCCTTTCACGGGATAAGTGAAAGAGTTAATTTACATACTAATAATAACTCAAAATTGTTATTTGCTTACAGATGTGATCTATTTTAAAATTTAATTTTGTAAGTACAATGGTGACTTTTCAGGCATGACAAATCATTAAAGAAAATAAGAATTACTAGAAATTAAAAAGAAGTACTTATCTCTACCATTAGCAATGACCCTCTCTTAATGTTTTCTTCCTTGCTTTTAAAAAAAAAAAAAAATCTTGGTTCTACACTGATATTTTGGTTCCAACCGGGTAAGATCTGACTGATTTCTGTGACACAAGTGGTGAGGTTAGTAAATGCCAATAAGATTTTTTGTGTGACTGTTCTTCTCTTAGAGGAAATTTTAATCTTCATAGCACCTACCTAGGCAGCAGGAAGCCCTTTTTGTCAGATTCATGTCTCAAATTAAACCTGGAGACTTTTTATTAATATTAGTGCATATTTCAAGTTCCCACGTGGGTGTGTAGTTTTGCTGTCATGACACCTGGTAATGGGAAGAGAAAGTTGCTTGCCTCTTCCTACCAACGTCAGGCCATTGTGGCGGCAGTGTGGGGCAAGGGGACAGCTGGCACTTGCCACCCACCCCCTCTCATCCCCTCGGAGCCTGGATATCCTTTCAGCAATATGCTAAACCTCTGCTAAGAAGGGGCCAGTCCTGCACCTGGTTCCCAAGTTCCCACCGCTGCCAGCATGACACGCTCGGGCTGCCATGCCCATTTGGAATCATACAATCATAGACTCATAGAGTGTTTGGGTTGGAAGATCATCGGGTTCCCAACCCTGCCATGGGTAGGGACACCCTCTGCTAGACCAGGTTGCTCAAAGCCTCATCCAGCCTGGCCTTGAACACCTCCAGGGATGGGGCATCCACAGCCTCCCTGGGCAACCTGTTCCAGTGCCTCACCACCCTCACAGTGAAAAATTTCTTCCTAATGTCCAGTCTAAATCTACCCACTTTCAGCTTAAAACCATTACTCCTTGTCCTCTCACTACACTCCCTGATAAAGAGTGCCTCCCTGTCTCTCCTGTAGGCCTCCTTCAGGTACTGATTTGGATGGCCTCCTGCCCCACAGCCATCCTAGAGAGGTAACAGCAAGCAGCCTGGATGCAAACACAGCCTCCTGGCTGGGAGGAAGGGTTTCCTGCCCAGAAAACACCCTACCTGTTTGTCACACTCGGCAGTGCAGCGAGATACAGTCTATTGGAGACTGGGGAGTGGAAAAGGACCAAGATTTCCCCACAGACTCTCACCCCCTAGGCCCTCCCCTCTGCACAGGCTGAAGCAGCCTCAGGTCCACCCATATATGCCCACTTGGAATGCCCAAAGGCATTCACCCTCACCCACACAGCTCACTGCAGGGCAGTCAGTAGAGAGGGGCAGAAACAAGTTTTACAGTGTTAAGGGTTTCCTGCCAGCAGCCAGCCACCAACCGTATACCCAAGAGGGGCTTGGATACACTTCAGTGAAAATAGGGGAGCTAAGTGGAGCCGATAATCTGCCCTTTTGCATGGAACTCCAGAAGTTACCTGAATACTCACTAACTCGAAAACAACATGGGATCTTAATAAATAAGTAATGAAATAAGCCTTGTACCATTTCTAAGTAATGAAAATGGAATGTGCCTGATAACGTGAACCCATCAGTAAACAATAATGCTTTAAAATGACACTGCCAGAGTCGATAGGCAACAAAATTGAAGTTTTTTTCCTGTCTCTGTTTGTAAGAGCATGTAGATCTCATAATATCAACTTACATGTTTGGAGTGACCTTATCTTTCTGAAGCAAATAAAGCAACACTGGGTTTTCACGGGAAAAAAAAAGAGAGATAGGTCAATATTAACATTTCTGCAATCATGAGCTTTCTTGCAGAATAACGAGTAAAGCATAAATTAGCAAATGATATTAAAAAAATCCAGATTTTTACTCGATTATTAAAAAAATATACCAATAAAATGTCTTCCCATGTTTTGAAAAAGGACTTCAGGTTACTCACTAAAACTGTAATTTCACACTTGAAGCCATGTACGTATGCCCATTCTGAATCTGATTCAGGAAAGAAGCAATGGGTTTTCATGTCTTCATGAAAAAAAAGCACTTTACTAGTTGTCTTCTTCTGGATCTGATTGCTCTGTATGCAATGGAGTTGATACTCAAGCACTTTCTAAGGGTGGCAGCAATTGGGGGATGAAAAATAAAGACAAAAAATATAAATAAGGAGCACTTTGGGAGTATGCTATTATATTATTATTTAGCAGCTGAAATAAACAACATAAATGTACAAGATATTTATATCTCTGCTACCTACTAGCCTGAACTTTGTTGTAAAATTGAAATTTGAGACAGAAAACTGGATAAATTTGGATGTGAATCTTTGTTTAACAAGAATTACTAGATTTCTGGAGGGGAGTGTCATTTTTGGAAGAAATAAGAAGAATTTTATAACATTTTATCTGATTTCCAGAAGTCTGAAAACAGTTTCTTTTCATATGATAAATATTTTAATAGAAGGCCTCAGGTGCAAATAGAATATGTTTGTTACTTCTCTCTTTAAAAAAATAACTTTAAAGTAGCAATCAAAAGAACCATTCAATTTCAACTATTGTAGGCTAGTGAGTAAACATAGCATCAGATATGGGTTTCAAGATGCATTTTCCCTATTTTTTATACCTAGGAAGTAAAACAAGACCAATTCTCCCCTCACACGACTTCTTTCTTGAAAATAAGTATGAATATTTTGTATGCAAGTAGCCATTCTTTCAGTCATTCTGCTGAGAAGCAGGTTTTCAACGGGCATACTTTGCTGGCTGTAGCAATAGCAGAGCTATTGTTCTGTTAAAAACGGAAACAAAAATTATCACTATTCAATAAAGTTTTAAACAGGATCACTAATGATAAAGAATGTCGAATAGCCATTAAATTTCTGAAAATGAAAACCATCTGTCCATTATCCTTTCACTGAATCTAGCTCAATGTGTCATTTTAAAATGTTCTCTCAAGCTACATCAGTCACGTCTCGTTATCCTACTCCCACAGCATCCAGAGACACGGCAGGCACTGCCTGGAATTGTGGCTGTCCTGGCTCAGTCTTTCTACAGCTTTTTGAATGACCAACTTTCCATCAACATTTTTAGGTCATGCTAAATTAGAGGTTTAATCCTGCAAATCTTATGAATATATTTCAATTTTAAGGGCTTTAATAAATTCTTGCTCTGTCATTTCTGAGGCAAACTCCCATCGACTTCCCAGGAGGCTTGCCTGACTGACAACTGATTAAGCACAGAGTAAAAGCTTCAGTGTTTAGTCCACTATTTTCAGTGTGACTAATAAGAACTCTTTACCTGAATAAAGGAAGGAAATATGCAACATCAGGTCACGATTCTGTAGGCATTTGTCACCAGACCTACAGCTTACAGCTTTGGATAACTTCAGTAATAACAGTAATCCACTTTTTTAAAAGATTCTCACATCATTCTAGTTGTAACCTTTCCTGTTTTCATCTTAAAATCAGTCCTATTTTTAAAAATGTTAAAGGAAGATAGATAAATATTTTTCTGTCTTCTTTCCAGAAGAAAAGTGGCTATTGTGTAAAAAGGCTTGAAGCATCTTGCAAGGCAAAAGGAAAACAGACTCAAATGAAAAATATTCTGATAGAAAGATCTAGTTGTTCTGCAAGAAATGTTCTTGTTGCAATATTGTGTTATTTCTGCAATATTTCTCTGCTTTAAGTAGAGAAAGAGGTATCCTCTTTGCTTACATACATCAAGTTTCCTTGCTTCTGATGGCTTGTGAATGGACAAATGAATTAAGGAAAACAAAACTTTTTAAAATGTGTGTGTATTAAATTGAAGATTGATTTGGTTGTAAGTCATACACACCTCTCAGCTTTTTTTTTTAAATATGTTGTTTTGCAAAGTTGTTCCAGGCTTTTGGCTAGTAGAGTCATGCATTTCTACTATAATCTTCCTGGGCAGAGAAACCCTACAATGAATGTAAGAGACAGATAGTCCAAACATTATCATAGAATCATAGAATCACAGAATGGTTTGGGTTGGAAAGGACCTTCAAGATCATCAAGTTCCAACCCCCCTGCCATAGGCAGGGACACCCTCCACTAGACCAGGTTGCTCAAAGCCTCATCCAGCCTGGCCTTGAACACCTCCAGAGATGGGGCATCCACAACTTCTCTGGGCAACCTGTTCCAGTGTCTCACCACCCTCACAGTGAAAAATTTCTTCCTAATGTCTAGTCTAAATTTACCCTCTTTTAGCTTATACCCATTACCCCTTGTCCTATCACTACACTCCCTGATAAAGAGAGATTATTTGTCCAAAGTTTGTAATTTTAGGAGAGTTAGTGGTTAGAACAGAATTATTTTAACAGAGTATGTGAGTATTTACTCTTAAATTTAATTCCAGGCTTTTTTGACAACTTTAACAATCTCTAAATATGTGAATTAAAACTTGGTCACTGCATTTTTCAGTGTCAATTTGAGCACCATTAAGTAGCCTTGATTAGCCCAAAACACACTGGATCATTTTGGGTAGTGGTATAATTCAGAAACTTTCTAGACTTAAAAAGTCTTAAAATTTTTCTGTGTGAATTATTTTAGGCTAGGAGGTACTTGAAAGGTTGAATACCAGCTCCAGATAAGAAGTCAGTGTGGTCTTTCCAGAAAAAAAAAAACCAAGACTGTAAACGTGAATAGTGTACCTGATAAACTGTGTAGATTGGAAACTGGCTTTCATAAGTCAATTTATAAAGGGAACTGTAGGAATTTAAGGATGATTAAAATGTGTAATGTAATGTACACATTATAATGTCAGTTATCTGAAAAAAAATGCTGACAATTAACAAGAAAAACCTTCCTGTTCTAGGGCTGGAGTCACTGAAATGTATCTTTCTTGTTGCCATTTTTATCTTTTCATTGTTTTTGCTGATATATTTGAAGTCCTTGAATAAAAATTAGTTACTTCTGTTATTGCTTCTTGCCAAGTGAAAGGATCTGCTAGTTCAAATGCTATGAATTTAATAAAAATAATGTCAGACAATGGAAATTACTGATGGATATTTTAGACATAGGGTTTTTAAAATTCTTTTCCCTGTCCTTTATTTTCAATATAAATCAAAACATTATCACATTATGAGCTCAAAGACAGTTAACCAGGATAAAGACTGGGAAAAGAGTGCTGTACATTTAGAAGACTCAGTCAGCACAATGCAATAAAGCAATTACCTTTTGTCATAGACTGACAGGCAGTAGTACTTGAGAAGCCATCGAAAAAAATCTTGCAAACTCTTTATTTAGTGTCTTTTAAGTATTTGACCACTACAACCATTTGTTGAACATACCTTTATTCATGAAGCATGCAGAGGATGTATCTTTATAACAGGGTGTAGCTCAGTAATGAGAATGTTAGATTTTTTTAGCGTCCCCTTCACATCTTCTAATTTCTTGTTGGCTCACCTGTTTGACAAGAAACAACTGTCTTTCACACAAAATTGAAAAAAAATCCTCCAAAAAAGGATTTTAGGACTGCAAAAATCCATTATGGTAGTTTAGTCTGACCATCCATATAAAACAAAAAGATGCCTGTGGCCAATTTGAGAACAAGCAATGATGCAGAAGCCACTGTATCCACAGGTAATCTGTGCTCATGATTGATTATCCACACTGTTACAAACAGAATATTAACTGTCATTTGAATTTGCATAATATCAGCTTCTAAATACAAATCTCAATACATTATACACGGTCACAATATTACCTTTGATTTCCCATCTAGACACTTCAGACTGCAGCTGGATAGACTATTCATTCTGAACAGTCATCAGGTATGCCTCTTTTCGCTGCTTACAAGGTGAGCATTGATGATTATTTTTACGGATTTGTGGTAACTGCTTAACAAATGAAAATCCTGGACTTATTTGAGCTGGATGTTATTGTACAAATGTGGGTCTCAGAGTGGTTTTCCTCACTTCCCCATTCAGTTACGGCATCCCCATGTCTCGCTGTGTGATTGGGCACATCATTAGCTATTTTAACAAAGATGTGACAGGCATAAATGCTGCAATTTCTGCCTCAGTGAGTTTATGAATGTGTCTCCAACAGGAATGTAACTGTGGGACTCCACAAAACAACAGACCAGAGGAAACAGCAGTAAGATACAGGACACAACAGGATGGGTTATTTCTATAGGTAAGTTAAAATGAATATGCAGAACACGAGGTTCTTTCAAGATTTTACACACTGATAGGCAGGTTTTGCAAGAAGTAGAGGGTTTGGTTAGTACAGAGAAAACACCATGATTTGGGGAGTATGGAAGAAATCATAGGAATAATTTTCAAACCAGCTAAAAGGAGACAGTGTGAAAGCCGACATCTTCAGTGTGGACTGTGCAAGAGTGAGACGAAAAGACACTGTCCATCAAAAGCACCACACAACATACAGCAAAGAAAGCTGTGTATACAGATGGCCTACTGATGGTGCATACATCTTGCAGTTAGAGACGCCCACAGAGGGAGTGTGAAGTGGCTGCATTCCTAGTTTAGACATCCTCGATAATCCCATAATTACACAAGATGAATTCAGAACCTTGTGCCTTTTAATAATGCAAGACTAGCCGCAATTTCACCCTGCAGGCAGAGAGACACAGAAGTGTGAAGATCAGTTAAGACCTCAGTACACACGTCCCCTTCGGCTGTGCTCAGAAGCTGATCCCCCTCCCTCGGCTTTGCTCCACACTACAGGCAGATCATGCTGCCTTTTGAGGTTGAAACACACTAAATGTGTCACTGGGACAGAGAATTTGCTACTATGTCAGCATTGTCCTTATGTTACACCACCTCTCTTTGCCATTCCCACCAGTGCTGGGTGACGTATCTGAGGTTATTTGAAAGCCACTGGCGTTCACACTTGCTCTTTCTCTCATCTCAGAATATCCACATCCTTAACTCACGCAACCAAGAAGTACACAGTGTCCAGGTGAGAACAGCCTGTGTGTGGCTTTCGGTTGTTTGCTCAGAAATACTGCCTTCCTGCATGAATTACCATCTCTGTTCCAACAAAAGCACCTCTTCAGGTGAATTAAAATTGATTGCATGAATATTCATAGGCAAAGAAAAAAAACATTAGCCTGTACGTTATAGGATTGCACATACATGTTTGCAAATAGATTTTCCTAAATATTAGCCCAGTTCCTCTGGAGAAGATAAAATCATCACTCTCTTTTTTTCTCTCATCTGTAATATGAATCTGGTTGCTTTACATTCCCTCTATGTATTTCCACTGATGTGTCTCCCTTCACAATAGTCATCACTGCCTTATGCCATGCCATATTGGCAGTATGACAGGCATAAAACTGTTCTTATACCCATGTTTCATACAGAAAACTGATGTTAAATGACTTGTTCAAGGATGTTCTGATTCTCTAGAGCAGAACAAGGAATTAAACTCAGATCTCCCGCTTCCCTGTCAGTGACATCTCCACCAACTTTTTAATGTATCTAGTATCTTTGAGAAGACCTCAGCTTTCTCCTTGACACTTTATTCTGCCAAGGGAAAATAAATAAAGTGCATTTTTAGCCTGCTGTCCTACCAAAGCCAAAGTTATCAAACTCTATGGCTTTCTGCTGAGCAGTCTTTTTCCAGAGAGAGAAAGCCAGAGTTATTGTGCCAGTCAATCCAAGGAACAAGCATGCAGATATTGTGGTGTGCATAGGAAATACAAGAAGATGCTGTATGTATTGCAAGGGAGGCAAGAGGTCTTGGGATTTAAGTGTGGTGTGGATATAGAAACAGCCAGAGGAAATTAAACCGAGACAAAAGGGGACATAACACTCTGCTGACAGTGCAACCTTTCTATAGGAAACTAAACCATCAGCTGACTAAGAGCAGTAATCACTGGATATCAGGCATCATCCACTGTGGTGTACATGAAGCTTTGTTGGAAAGTGAGGTGCTTGCATGCTCTTCTGAGATACTGATTAACTGGGGGTGCTGATCTAGTGCTGTTGGTACATATTCTAAACACAAACAAATGTGTTGGCTTTTTCTTTCTGTCTTTCCCAAAGTCACTGCTGCTCAGGTAAGGAAGGGTTTGCCCTTAACCTGTAATTCACTGCCTTTTTCTTTTTTTTTCCAGACCACTGGGTTATAGCAAGGCCTGATTGCTATCGCTAACACGCTTCTGACATCTTACCAGTCTTCCCTGTGACTGAAGAAGAAAGTTTATTTTATAGGAAGGAGAGGGTGTTCTCCAATACCCACAGCTTGTTCACACTATAGAAGCAGATTAGGGCAAAACATCAGAAATATGTTTCTAGTCATTTTAAGAGCAAGTCTGAAGCAACATGTATGCAAGTAAATAGTGGTAACCTGTATTGTCAATAACGACACACTCAGAACCGTATAAAAGAACCGTCACAACATAACCATGTGTGTAAAAAAGTTGCAGTGTCATATTACACTGTTTCTGAATTTTTGTTCACAAAATTGCAGAAATAGAATCCACCATTGTAAACAAATTATTCACTGAATCCCTTGTTCTTTTATAATAAACCCATCAAATGTCCTAAGAAGCTTTCTTGCCCCAAATGGAGTCCTCCTTAGGATCTCTGAAAAGTGACAGGAATCTGTACATTGATACCTGCCAACTTTTATTTGCAGCAGAATCCATTTTTCCCATGAGCAGTTCCAGGACTAGTTTGTAGGACAGAGACATCCTACACAAATGGCAGTGCATAATCCAAAGGAGTAACATAGCAGGATTTAGTTTCACTTTTCCTCATCTATAAATTCTTCAAATTATAAAGAGTCATATAAATTGAGCCCAAAGAATGAAGGGATCAATATTATATCAGATTTCAGTGAAATATTTTGGAATTTTATAAATGCAAGATCTAAACCATGTACAAAACTTGCCCTCCCTTAGCTCTTATCTTTTTTGATCACTGACTAATTTATATTTAGCATAATGAGCTTAATAGTGCATAGATGGTTTATACAAGCTAATATGAATTCAGCTACATGGGCTCCAATGAACAGATGTTTTTTACTCTGCAATGTTGATGAGAATTCTCATCAATAAATTGATAGATGTATTCCTGAAAAGTGCATTCTGGAATTTGCTTTATTAGAAATAATTAAAGCAAGACATTTCTTTTAATTTGGGTTTTTTTTGTTTATTTAGTTTTTTTGTGTGGCTTAAATCTCATATAAATGTGTTCTTCCTTTTTTCTTGTACTAAATGAAATTATTTCAGATGTGCCTGTCACATGATGACAGAATATTGCAGTATGTTTCTAATGGAGGAGCTGTATACATTAAATAACTTTCTGACAGATATTTTTTGGGCATGGGTTGGACAGGTATTTGTTATTTTTTTCTCTTTTTTTTACCTATTCAGTTCAAATTGTCAAGTAAAACAAAACCAACCAAACAAACAAACCCTGAACCTATTAAATAATAACCGCATGTGAAAAAACTGCATAATGTAGAGAAATTAGACAAACAGTGCTCTTAAAGATAATTTTACAAGAGGTCACCTCGACATTTCCTCTTTACTTGACTGCAATAGTCTGTTTAGAATGTATTATGGAAAACACCTGACCTGTGAACTAAACCAAACACGCTGTAAAAATAGTGGGATCTTTATTAATGTAAATTAGCAAGCCCGAATATTTTGTTGCATGGGGGTCAGTTGGAAACACTGTAATCTAATTACTCTTCAGTTTCATTTATGTGCACAGACATTTGCTCCTGTAACAGGGAAGACTGTTTCTTTTGGCAGCAGCCACAATGTGGAAGCCTCCAGTATTTGCAGGTTGATAATAGGACTAATGTGCTGGCGCCCTGACAAGAGGGCACAGGAGGGCATGCTATTAGATAAGTGTTTCTGCTACATTACCCAGACAGCATTGCCCTTCACAGAATGTTCCAGCCATTGTGCAGTTTGATATCACACAGCTATAGAATGATAATGCCAACATAATTATGTATTTTGGCTTCCTTTTTGGCAATAGTCTGTACTTAAGCAAAATTTAGTACCATCTTATATGATCCTACAGCTGGATAATTAAAGGGCATTTCAGTTTTCAGAACAGGGAACTAACGATATGAAGAACGGTGGCTATTTTAAGAGTTATTCACTGTGCTTAGGGAGTCCTCATAATCAGGTCTGTTTTCAGGCATAAAATATATTTGGTAACAAAAAAGATGACAGGTCAGTGCAATTTAGCTACATTTGTTTTTCCCGGGTTAATGTGTATGTCACATAGGCTTCCTCGCATTTTCCCTTGGCAAAGAGAACTCTTGCTTTTAAGTAGAATTTGCAGGTACATAGCTTTAGTTTGAAATTGTGACAAACAGTACGTGATAGACCTTCAGGAAACTCAGAATTGAGACTGCACTTTCACAAAATGACACAGACCGACAGTGAAGGAACAACAAGACACTTGCTTGTGTCCCGAAGGAATATGATGTTCTCACTGATCAATTTAAGGAAGTCTCTGTGCAGTACACAATATCTTAAAATGAGATAAATCAGCAAACAAGGTGAAAGTATTAACTTGATTTATGGACCAGCTTTCTGACTTGTCCTCATGGGCACCCAGCTAGAAAGTTATTTTCAATTCTATCTGTTGGTGAGTATCAGGATGGAGATGTCCACAGACCACAGCTAGGAACTGCGGGTATATAAATGTGCTCTGAGCAAAATGTGGTCATTAGAAACTAATTCAATCCTGATAGACGACTTGGCCATGAATGCATAAATGAAAGCCTAGGTCAGATTCACATCGAGCTAAGTGGCAACTCAAGGAGCAGGACTTCACCCACCACACACTTACAACAGCAGTTTTAAGATTGATTTAAAACATTAAATGACCATGAGTTTAGCAGCACATGGTGCTTCTGCATGACAATCACTGCCGTTCCAAAAAGAACAGAGGCTGTATGTGTTTTAAGTCTGCTTTTCCCCACAAGACAGCAAGGGCAAGATGTGTCGCATTGCATTGCTGGCAAGCCTGTGGCACCCACGGCTGCCCTCAGTGCCAAGGAGAAGCTGCCTGGCAGCTCCCCTCCAGCCTCGCTCCTGAGCCTTGCGAGCTTCCCGGGGAGCCTCTCCGTAGCCTTAGAAGGTTCCCTGGCTTCAAATGAGCTAAGTAAGCTCTGGATGACAGCCCATCACACAAAGCAGCTGCTCCTTCCTGCTCCCCTCGGGAGGCTGGCTCCCGACCCCAAATTCCTGCGGCATTCCGACCCCGCGGTGTTTACGGGGGGGGGCCAGGGCACAGCCGTACCCTGCTCTGCCTCTTCCCCACTATGGACAGGGAGAGGGGTGGATCAGAGAGGTCTGTGAGAGGGACAGGTTTTGCCACAGAATTGTTTGCCTAATTACAAGAAGTCATTATGCTCAGCTTCTCAGTGGCTCGGTACCTATTTGGAATCTTGAGAGAAAAAGTATTCCCCTGCCCCACCCCCCAACTGGATCTATAGCATACGGAGGTTCAAGTGACAAAGCATTCCACCCAGCAGGGTTTGTATATCCTGGATTTGGATCCGTGTATTCACAGCTGTATTCCACACAGAGGCTGATCTTAAAGTAGCTCTTTCTCATGCAGAACTATTAGAATTATTATGTTATAGCTGGTGTCCTCAGCTGTTCAGTCCTGCAGAGAAGTGTCTAAGAGGACTGCACTTCTGTTTTCTTCTTCATTCTTATGCTATAGGATTTTTGGTACATGGTTTATCAGAAACAGTAAGGTATAACTTGTCAAATAAGGTGTACCTAACCAAAAATTCTTTAATTCTGCTACCTAGAGGCTATCAGTGTTATGCAGCTTATTTGGCACTGATAGATGGAGAAAATTATGTGGTCAGCTCTAAAAATCAACAATAAAGTATTTTACAATTATGTATTTATAACAGGAAGCCATGCTCACTAATTCCTTTTCAAAGGGGGAATCAGTGAGTGATTTACTCATCCTATGACGGGTACAAATTACTAGGAAAGCACAGCAGAAATTGAAACAAAGTCACCAGTGGGTAAACTCTGCTGAAATACTGTTTCTGAATATTGTAATGTCAATGATCAATTTACATCATACTTAAAAACAGTCACCATTAATAATTTAAATGTGTCAATTACTGTAGATATCTGTTTACTCTCTTATGCTTCTGAGAACATTAAAAAATGAAAGATAATTAATTGGAGACCACATGGTATCTTATTTTTAAAGTTTCATCCTGTGATTTTCAAAAGAAGCCACACTCCCATGCATCTATGGCCTGAAGGGCGAAAAGGAGCTCCGCATAGTGACAAGGGTTGCTCCAGCCCCAGCAGTCACAGGAGGGTCTCCTGTTTCCTTCCCACACCCCTCCCACTCCTGTTCTTCCCTGCTTCTCTCCCCCAGTAAATCTGGTAGCAAGTACAACACTTTGAGCAGATGGGTAGTAAACACAGAGCTGGAGATTATGTTTGACAGTTGAAATAAAAGTGTCTGACTCGACATTATGAGTTACATTATCGAAAGACCTTGCATTGAGTTTCTATCTTATGTCTACATTTTCTGAGTGTGAACACTTTTCCTGACTAACCTTTTAAGAAAGTGCAGTGTTTAGAGATACCTACATTTCAGAGTGCCAAACTTGATACCATATAAGGGTCTGTTTTACGGACGGAGCCAAGAGCTCTCTTTCTCAAGGCAGGCCCCTCACGGCAGCCCCAGGGTGGGCACCGGTTTCCCAGTCCCCGACCAGCATTCCAGCTCCCGGCTTACACTTTATCTGCTCCAGCAACTGGGTGCACACAAGTGTTAGGCAGTGCACCTGCAAAACCAGTTGGTTCCTATAAATTTTACAAGTGCAAATTCTAACACTTGTGTGCCCTGCTGTTGCTGCTGCACTGCCAGCAGCGTTTATTGTTGTGAACGACAGGAAGGTTCAAGTGTAAAAATTTGCCATAGGACATTTACGAGTGAATGATCAACCCAGTGCCAAAAATTCTGTCATTATTAGAGCTCCACACTTTGCACTGTTCTACACCGATGCTGAATAGGTCTTAAGCAGGGGAGACTTGTAAGCTTTTTTCCAGAGCTCATGAGGTAGAAGGTATCACTACTGACATAGATTTTGTATTTGTTTTCTGTTTACTGAAAACAAGAAGTCTGTTAACTTTGGCAAAAATCAATAAGATTTATTCCCAAAACCAATTAAACTCCCCAAAACTCTTGGCAGTATTTCACAATGAGGTACGTCACCACACTTTATGTTTCTGAGATGTTTTGGTTTGTTTTCTTTACTGACTGGAGGTTCTTCTAATGTTATTTGCAGATGACAACATTAGACAAATTTAAAGGCTATATGACTTAAAAGTTATACGATATAATTTTCCTGGCCTGATAGCCATGAACAGAACTGAGAACAGGAATAAGCCTTTTATGAAAATAGAATTCATACCTGCCAGCCAGCTGCAACTGGGAGCTGTTTGTTCACAGATTTATTTTTTTAATTTGATACACTTTGAGCAGATGTCTGCAAGAGCCATTGCACAGTAGCTACTTAGAAAGACCCTGTGTGGTACTGGAATGCTGCTACAAACAGAAATTTAAAGGGCTAAAGTCACACTTTAAACAGACAAAATGGCTGTAAAAGACATAAATACATTTCTCCATACAATTCTTTCCTTTATTAAGTGAAATTTAAATGAATCTAGAATAAAAACTATAAAAAATAAATATCAGCAATATTCAATTTCCTCTTCTGCCAAATGCTGAGCCATTGAAGGCATCTGGAAAAAGTTCAGCACCACATAGCTTCCTCCACTAGAAGTGTCTTTATGCTTCCTTTTCTGCCATATAATACTATTTCATTGTTCCATCTACAACCTGATTAGATTTAAAAAAAAAAGTTTCAGAATTGAAAAACTTATCACATGGGTAAACACTCTAACATACTATCTATATGTTTACCATTGCTCTCAGAATAAATCAGAAATGTACTCCTGCCTATCATAGGCACTGTAACATTAAAGACCAAACAGCAAAGGGTATACACCTTATCTCAAATGGCAGAAGTGTGCTATTTGTAATCTATTCCTGCACTCTCCTCAAAACTGTCTCCTCTGCTAATGATACAGGTTTTAAACCCTTGTACAAAAAAAATTTTTTTGCAGACTTTTCTCTTGATGGTTTTTTCGCATTTGGTTTGCATTTCAGCCTAATCTTATCACATCAAAATTAGGACACAGGCACTGTCTCAGCTGGGAGGCAGAAACTAATAGCTGAGAGCTGATAAGAAGCAGCTTCTTAAAACTACCTCCTACCTGCTCCCAAGCCTGTAAGCACTATTTCTCTGTTTCATTTTGAAGTCTAACAGCTCTAAAGAGCCAATTATTTAGGCTAATCTGTTTGGCTTTCCACTGGATCAGAAGGGACAGAAGGAAAGACTCACACCCAGCTTTAGCACTCCCGTGCTCCATGGGAGTGGATGAGTGCTATCAAGAACATGCCACCATTCCTGGCCAGCCCTGACCCA
>VZTO01027420.1:0-11543 GCA_013400615.1 Syrrhaptes paradoxus
ATTAGTTTTCTTCTACTTAACCCTCGACATAGGGAAAAATTGTGGTGCTTTTTCTAGAAAATAGATATTTTCTTTCCGTCATTTTTCACCATTATATCTTTGGCTCTTCTGCCTCATTGCTTGGATTCAGTCCATGGTGATCCTAAACCTCTTTTTTCTTAATTCCTGCCTGGGCAAGTAGCTAAAGTTGTATTGATATTGCCTTTTCATGTATCCTTGTACCTTAATTTCTCTTTTGACCATTATGAATTATTTTCCAATGTGCTGACTTTCTGTTCAACTGTTGGCTTTAAGCCATCTCTTGAATTCTTAAAGAATGCTGTCGAAGAGCTCTTCTCCTGTACCATAGAAATGGATTTACTTCATGCATCTTTAACTGAATACCTGATGCACTAACTTCCAAGTGTTTAATATGTGGCTGGTTTTCAGTTGGTTAGAAGTAAATCTATAAAATGCAGTTTAGACACTTAATTCAGTTTCCTAGCATAGATTCTGACCTATCTTGTGTACTACAAAACCAAGTTGTGCTTTCGTTCTTCTGTAATGACTAGTCACTAGCTTAATTAAGAAGTCTCAAATACCATAAAATAAGTTTGGTTTTGTGTCATTTACTTCTTAGCCATGAGAACTGGAAGTCTTCCTAGTCATTTTTGCATAGGATGATGCAGATTTTGATGGGTGGGTGTTTGATGTGCATTTCCATAGGTTGTAATGAAATCTAAAGTACTTTTTCAGTGCTGGTGTAGTTCAGATTGGTATGAAAGTTTGCCTTTTGATAGTCTGTCTTGCTTAGTACCACTTCATTAAACATAGAAAAAGAATATGACATTAAATTGAAGATCAGATAACCTTGTTATGATATTTCAATGTGAAATTTGGGGATCATATGTCACCATTCAAATTCTGAAATACATTCCAAACTAAGCTAGATGAAAACTAATACTGGTGAGCCAAGGATGGTAGTCATTTTAATGGAAAACGGTGTAATGCGGTGACTTCTGCAGTGCTGGAACCAAATGTAATAGTAGCCTTCTCTGTTAATTAACTCTAATGCTGTCAACTTACGGTAACAGTACAATTTTTTTTTCAATATATTTTGAAAAAGAAATTACAGCTATTTTTAAAAGGTAACTGTGAAGGCCTAGGCTTTGTGTGGTGTTTTCTGTAAAAGCAATTGGGGTTTCTCAAAAAAAAAGTTGAATGTGTTGTTTCATTTTTAATTTCTGATTTTTCTTCCTTTTAATGGTGGTTATGCCATCCTTTGCTCTGAAAACAGAAAAACTTTTTTGTTCATGTTTCCTAGAAGAACAACCTGCAGCTCTGCCAATGACTCTATTTTAGTTTGCAATGTGTTATTGAATTAACTTGAGTATAAATAAAATGGGATTTTGAAAGGTTTACTTTTCAGCTCCATTATTGAGACACAGCTTCAAAATTGTGCTTTAACCATACTGGCACAAGTTTAAACCTGCTATGCCAAATCAGACCCAGTTATTTTGATTTTGCAATTATCAAAATGTTTCTGGTTCTCAAATTGCTTTGAGGTTTTTCTCTCTCCAAATTTTCATGAATTTTTTCCCCATTACTAGACTCAATGTGATGACTTAGATCAGTAGAATAGTAAGGTTTCACCTTAAATCCAAGTCCCTTGATTGGTAAAGTAACTTACTAACTGCATGCTAGAAAGAATGTTTTCTATGCTGTTGAAATTTTGACTTGCAAAATAGTGTGGGTTTTACATTGTTTCACTTCTGTGAAGTCCTTTAAAAGTAAGTGCTAACTATCATTGTGTGTGTGTGCATGCACGCGCATATACAGTATATGAGAGCCTAAAGCTGTATAAACATATCTTTATGGTTAATTCTAGTTAATCATTTATTCCCAAATAACTTGTACCTCGTCACTACAGCTGTGTTACTTTATGATATGTCTTTTCTGCAGACACCAAAGATGCTAACGAGAAAGATTAAGCTTTGGGACATTAATGCCCATATAACCTGTCGTCTGTGCAATGGATACCTGATTGATGCTACTACTGTAACAGAATGCTTACATACTTGTAAGTAGAAGTATAATTAAGTTAAAGAAATTTTTTTAGTTTAATGTGCAACGTGTTTAAATTTAAAAATCTGTTATGCATCAGCCAAAGTACTGCATGCTTCACTAGACACTGCTTTTTTTTTTTTTTAACAGATGATTTGCATTTTTAACAAAGCTGTACTGCACAAACTTGGAGCCACATACAATTAGTGGTAACATATGCATTCAAGAATGCAGTCTGTCTTCCTGATAAAGGAATGTAGAATGCCTAGTTCTCTCTTCTGTGACAGTTGACATAGCATATGTTCTCCACTTGGAGCCTTCCAAATGTCTCTTGCTTTCCTGTTCCTCTGCAGAAAGCAGCCATAGTTTATCAGTAAAGAATAAGTATGTAGTATTGTACCCTAGAAATAGCCTTTTGTTCCAAAATATTGTGATGAGGTAGTTGGTTATTGTTATTTTGTGAATTTCTTGTTTTACATCAGTGAAGTATGCCCTAGTACCTTGCCAAGCCTTAGGCTTCAAGAAAACTGAAGGTGTAAGTTCCTAGCATCCTAGCATCTTTTTTCTTGATGTCGTGGGATATAGGTTTGCAATATTCTGATGGAAACCTTGCATATTAGAACAGTTACAACTAAAGATCTGGAAGGATTCCTTCTGAGGAGAAGCACCCTTGTAGTCCAGTGTGGTAACTCCAAAACTGCTGAATCTGTTCTGATCTTTAGTTTCCTTTGACAAGGTAGGTATCAGCTGAGGAATTAACCTGTAGTCCAGAAGACTTGCTGTAGTGGCATGAAATACCATCTGTAGAAGCCACATCAATGGCTTTACACTTGACATTACGGGGTTTTACCAACAGTATTTTTTCTAGCTTTGTCTTCAGAATCCCTGCAATTTACCAACACATCCTTGTCACCTGCAGCTTTCATTTGTCCAGTTTTATCTGTTCAGTGCTTAGAATATAATTTTTTTATATGCACCTGTATTAATCTATTAAGTAGTATTTGCCATGCAACTTCAAACATCCTATTTTTAAAAATGCTTGTGTTACAGTATTTTACTCTTATTGTGATAAAGCTAATATGTTGTTTGAATAGCTTAATAACCCATAGTCCTGAACTTTCTTGGAAGGGAATTTGGTGGCAGTGGCTTCAGCACCACAAAATGAAAGTTTCAGCAGACTTACTCTTCACCTAAAATGTCTTACAAAGGGGAAATACAATGATTTGTTAGAGATTATGTTTTGCATTGTATTTCATTTGGAAGTTCTGTTCATCATCTTTAGTGAGTTTGTTCTTGTCACACTTCCATGTCACCTTGGTTATTCACGTGTCCCTTCTGCATCTGTTTCACATCTTAATTTCCATAGAATTCTTTCTGCAGTATAGAGATCCTTAAGCTACACTTGTACTTAGTTTTACCCAAAATTATTTTCTGCTGCTATTAACAAAATTATATAAAACCAGTATTATAACAAATTTACATGGCTGACATAGAGCTAGAGTGTAAATTTTCATTGTTTTTTTATAAAACAAAGCACAAAAAACCTTTAGCTGACATCGTCTATGGTGGAAATTTTTCGATTAATCCACAGTGCCACAGTGCTTCAGTAGTTGCTTCAAAAGCCAGGGAATGCTCTTTGCTAGCTTCTGCTTCTTTTTGTTTGTCTGTTTGGGGGTTTTTTGTCTTGTTTTGGTTTTTTTGTTTCTTGTGGCTTGTTCCTCCTTTATTTTGGCTGTTTATATTTTTGGTATACTGCTTCAACATGTGTCCTGTAGAATTACAGCTTTCTGAAAAGAGGCACAGAGCCCTGTCTTTTTAAAAACCTTCATACATGTTGGCATAATTTGTATTCTGTATGTTAATGCTAATAATGCATGTTCATGGAAAAGCATCCTTGCAAAATGTATCCTGAAAGTGCCCTGTCTGTTGAAACAGTGAATTCTCTGCTGAATTATACCACATTGATATTTTCTTTCTGTTTTCACTCAGAACTACATGGTTTTCTTCTCTTTTTCATTTTTCTCTAATTTTCTGTCCTACAGACATTCAGAGACTCTTTACTTCGATAGTAAATGTAGTTCTAGAGTCCTTTGGTGAGAGTCATTTGGAGGGCCAGGGCCAGTCCTTTGGAGAGACAGAGCCAGCTTCTTTTATAAAGCAGAATTCAGGGGAAAACAAATGGTTTTTGCTCCCTTTCCTACTTGTTTCTCTGCTATATATTCAGTTTGTTGGTGACAGGCAGGCCTGTAACTCAGCAGATGAAAACTTCAATGGTAGTTTTAGTGTTAAGTCTTTGCTAGTGTACGTCTGTTTCTTGATTAGAATTCTGTGTTAGCAGATATATGCAGGTCTTGTTAAACTTTTACATTTGTAATTTGAATTTCATTAGTGTTTATGTGTGAAAGCTGTCCTCATATGTTGTGAAAGGGAAGGCCTCGTGTTGTGAAGGGTAGTATTTTGTGGGTTCATGAGGATCATCAAAGACCAACAGTATTTCTTTAACTAGATACAGAAATAAAAAATCAAGAGGAATGAAACTGTGTTAAAAAAGCAGGAGTAAGGATTAATCTTGCCTGTTCCTTTTCTAATTAAAGTTTTGTCATATGTTTAAGTGTACTGTAAAAGTAACCAGAAAATGTGTAGCTCAGTTCAGGCCTGCAATCAGTGCCCAAGTATCTGCATAAATGGAGACTGGAGGCTTTGGAATTCCCAGGTAATGGAAAAACTCTATTGTTTCAGACCCTAGAATGATTCCCATCTTGGCTGTCCTGTGCTCCTAGGACTTACAGTTTAAGAAAAGTTTGTTAATCCTAATTTGGTTCTTTTTTCACGTTGTCAATCTGGAAGACTGCAGTACACTCCATAAGCTATCTAGTTGCATTTATTTGGATGGTGTGCTTAGAGTAATGAACCTCCCAGAAGCCAAGACAACTTGTGATGAGTTCAGTTTAGGAGGAATTAGTGTCTACTAAGTCCAAACTGGAAGACATACTGAAATGGGAGGTTGTTTTAGAAGGCATCATAGAATCATAAAATGTTTGGGTGAGAAGGGACATTTAAAGGTCATCTAGTCCAATATGCATGTGATGAACAGGGACATCTTCAACTAGATCAGGTTGTTCAGCGCCCCATCCAACTTGACTTTGAATGTTTCCAAGAGTGGGACATCTTCAGCCTCTCTGGGCAACCTGTTCTGGTATTTCACCACCTTCATTATAAAAAATTCCTTCCTTATATTGAGTATGAATCTACCCTCTTTCAGTTTAAAACCATAACCCGCTGTCCTGCTGTCCTGTCACAATAGGCCCTACTAAAAAGTCTGTCCCAGTCTTCTCGTAAGCTCACTTTAAATATTGAAAGGCTGCAATAAGGTCTTCCCAGAGACTTCTTTTCTCCAGGCTGAACAATCCCAATTCTCTTAGTCTGTCCTCTAGAATAGGTGTTCCATCCCTCTGATAATTTTTTTGCCCCTTCTCTAGACCCACGCTGACAATTCATGTCTTATTTGTACTGGGGGACTTCAGAGCTGGGGGCAGTACTCTGGGAGTGGTCTCACCAGAGCAGAGGGGCAGAATCACCTCCTTTGACCTGGTAACCATGCTTCTTTTGATGCAGCCCAGGATATGGTTGGCTTTCTGGACTGCAGGTGCACATTGCTGGGTCATGTTCAGCTTTTCACCCACCGGTACCCCAAGTCCTTCTCTTCGGGGCTGCTCTCAATCCCTTCTTCTCCCAGCTTGTATTGGTGCTTGGGATTGCCTTGACCCAGGTGCAGAACCTTGCACTTGGCCTTGTTGAACTTCATGAGGTTCACATGGGCCCACTTCTCGAGCTTGTCCAGGTCCCTTTGGATGGCATCCCATCCCTCAGGTGTATCAACTACACTGTTCATCTTGGTGTCATCTGCAAAATTCCTGAGGTTGCACTCAATCCCACTGTCTATGTCTATGTCATTGATGAAGATATTAAACAGTACTGGTCCCAGTAGGGACCCCTAAGGGACAGCACTTATCACTGATCTCCATCTGGATGTTGAGCTGTTGACCACTACTCTCTTGATGTGACTATCCAGTCTATCCATCAAATCCATATCTCTCCAATTTAGAGATAGGTCTAAAGGTCTTGCAGAAGTCCAGACAGATCGCATCAGTAGCTCTTCCCTTGTTCATTGATTTAGTCATTCCATTGTAGAAGGCTGATAGGTTGGTTAGGCTAGAATTGCCCTTGGTGAAGGCATGCTGGCTGCCTCTCACCTGCCTGTCCTCTGTGCCTTAGCATAGCTTCTAGAAGGATCTGTCCTATGATCTTCCCAAGCACAGAGGGGAGCCTGACAAGCTGGTGATTCCCAGGATCCTCCCTTTGTACCCTTTTTAAAAATGGGTGCAGTGTTTCTCTTTTTCCAGTCACCGGGATCCTCACCTGACTGCCATGACTATCATGGAAAGTGGCTTGGCAACTACATCAGCCAGTTCCTCAGGACTTTAGGATGCATCTCGTCAGGTCCCGTAGATTTACGTATGTTCAGGTTCCTGAGGTGGTCTCAAACCTAATCTGTTCCTACAGTGGGAGAGACTTCACTCCCTGAGTCCCTGCCTTGAGGCTTATCCAGTCAGGAGGCGTGGGAAGAGAGGTGGCCAGAGAAGACTGAGGCAAGACCATTGCTGAGTACCACAGCCTTCTCCTCATCTATTGTTGCCAGTTTACCAGTCATGTTCATCAGGGGGGTACACTTTCTTTGACCTTTCTTTTCTGGCTGACATACCTGTAGAAGCCCTTCTTACTATTCTTTGTGTCCCTTGCTAAGTTCAGCTCCAGCTCTGCCTTGGCCTTCCTGACATCATCCCTACACAACAAGGCAGTGTTCCTGTACTCTTCCCAAGATACTTACCTTGCTTCCACTCTCAGGTTCTGCTTTCACTGACTTGGTAAGACGAGGGTTTGGCTTAACATTTGCAAATGGATCTACTGCTCTGGCCTTCCTCCGAAACAGACTGCAGTGCAAGATCTGTACTTAGTGTGCAAAGCCATGAGGCTTGGTCTAACCATGACCTCTACCAGCAACAGTACTGTCATCCTAAGTGTGTAAATACAATGCAGAAGGCAAACTTACTGTGCTTCATTTGCTGCTGCATAGTTTTTTTGGTATTAACAGCTGTTTATTTAATTGTACTATCATCTTGTCTGAGAGCTAGATGGCACTATAGTTACAGAAATGCTTTCATTTTATGTGATAAAATGAGTGCATTAATACTAAGATTAAATGAGCCTCTGCTGTTTAAGAAAAAGCTATTTCCCCCCTCCTCTTTTTCTTTTGTACATTTTTGAGTTGTAAATTGAAGTGAGTCAGGATATCATGTAGTAGTGTATATGATGAGTACGGTCTCAGGAGGGCAAGGGAGAAGTGTAAATAGCTTACTTGGAATAAGATGTGAATGATTGTGTGTATGCGTATGGAAACAGTTCCAAAAGCATGTAGCTTTGTAATGAACAACTGCTTTAGCACCTTCTACCAGGACATTTTACAAATGCTGGAGGTCTGTGCCCATGTAATTTTTTTTCTGGTGGAAGTTTAACTGTAATGTACTCTGTGAAAGTGAGAATTAAAATAGCACCTGGATATCCACTTTTTGAAAGTTTTCTGTTCTTTTGAAAAGTATCCAACTTTGGAATAAGTTTTTTTGTGTTGAGTTCACTGCCACTGTACACTTTACTTCTGTATGGGACCATGGTTAAAGCAAATAGGCTTAGTATCTTAATGGCATACAGTTCCTGTAATATCATCTGTGTAAGCTGAGTGGTGCAAGCAATATGATGTTGACCTGCTACAAATTGCTGTTGAAGAAAATTCCGAAGTAGGATTGTGTGTTGTATGATTTATTAGGAAGACTCTGGCTAGGTACAAATGCCTTAATTCTAGTGCATGACTTCCCCAAATCAAGCACATTAATGAAAGATATTGGAAACTGTATTTTACAAGATTAGACATCATGCTTATGTGAGGTAAAAAAATTACTTTTGTGTAAATTTCAGTAAGGTGCATTTCTGTGACTACATAAACACAAACTTTTTTTTTCGTTATGCTTCTTTTATTTCTTTTTAACTAAGAATGTCCTTGTTATCAGTCTGCAGAAGCTGCCTAGTGAAGTATTTGGAGGAAAACAACACCTGTCCAACCTGTAGGATTGTTATACATCAGAGCCACCCGTTACAGTACATTGGGTAAGTATGAAAGCAAAAGTACAACTAGCTTCACTCTAAACTGTTTCAGCCTCTTTAATAGAGCACAAGAATTTTCCTGAATTTTCTTAGTTGCTTATCAGCATGTTAAACATTTAAAAGGAAGGTTGAAGATAGTTGAGGAGATACGGAATCAAATTTTACCATGAATTTGCAACTCCTTGACATCTGTTAGCTTTTTCCAGACTTAAAAGCAAGCAAAGTATGCACTTGTTCTGCTTTTGGCTGGGACAGAGTTAAGTTTCCTCTTGGTAGCTAGTCTGAGGCTGTGTTTTGGATCTGTGCTGAGGATAATGTTGATAACATACTGATGTTTTTAGTTTTTAGTAAGACCATCAAGGACTTTCTAACTTCCCATGCTTTGCTGGCATGCAGGTGCACAAGAAGCTTGGAGGGAGCATAGCCCACAATTACTGGCTCAGGATTTGAGCATAGGTTTAGGATTGAAGCCCAAATTGGCCAATGGTATCATTCAATGTAATGCCCAATATACAGATGAGGTTTGAAGGGAAGTTGTCTCTCTTACTTGCTGTCTTGGGCTCGCTCTCTCTTCCGGGTTTGTGGTTTTGGGACTCTCTGCTCCAGAATTGTTACCCAGGAACCAGCTGAGCCTTGGTCATCAGGTGGTGAGCAGTTCCACTGTGTATCACTTGTTTGTACATTATTACTATTATTATTATAATTATTATTTTCAGTTTTATTGTTAAAATTATTGAATTGTTCTTATCTCAACCCACAAGTCTCCTTTCCCTTTACCCCTGGCAACAAGGAAGGGTGAGCATGTGGCTGTGTGGTATTTGGTTGACATCTGAATTAACCCACTACAGCATTGTGTTGTTTAATTTCTGTGTCAGTTTTAATGAGATTTAGTCATTCCTCATTTTGTGTGCTTGGGCCATAAAAGTGACATAAATTAGACCTTTGAAGAAGTACTTTTACAAAATCCTCAAAATAATTGGTCTCAGTTGAACAGTGCTTTTCAGGGTCTGACAGTGTAGCGAGAGAGAGAATTGTCAGCTTTGTTGTTCAGTTAATCTTTCAAAGGTCTGTTCAGTTCATAGGAACAGGTAAAAATACAGCAGAAAAATCATTAGACCAGTATCTTTAATCTCTAGAATGGAACAATCTTGTCTTTTGTTCTATTTTAATCCCTACACAGAGTGCTCTCATTGCCTGACCTAACATGAATGTGGTATTGTTCATTGATTTCCTTTTTTTTACTAAGGATTTTGTTTGTTTATTTATATTTTTGCTAAAATTACTATGAAAATTTATAAAAGTTTGCTGTGTTAGTAGCAATGACNGCTTTCCTTTCATTTTGCTGATGAAAATCTGTTGTGACACTGTGTTTGCACTAGCTGTTGCATATCAAATATTTTTTGCCTACCTTTGTAAAGAGTTTGCTTTTGTTTGTGGCAGTTTGTGGCCTTTCTCAGTTCTATAACAACTTCTGAAGCAATGCTATCTCTGCATTTGAAGAATAATAGTGTACACTGATAATATGTTACATGATACACTGATACCCTGTATGAGTGTGTGCTTCAAAGGGATAAGTAGATGACAGTAGGCAAGAATGACGCTGAAGGCAGCACATTTGTCTTCTGTAAAGCTACATGAATACAGCGGTGCCTTGGTTCAGAAGCTTGTTTTCTGTGCCAAAAGGGGGCAGGAAACAACATCAAATTGAGAACAGTTTGAAAGGCTACTTGTTTTTTGTCATTGAATACACTTCACAGGAAGATATTTGCCTGAACTAGTTATAAGATACTGCCCCTTCAAGATAGAAGAAGCCTTTGCCCAGCCTACTTTGGGATATATATATATTTTTAGTATAGAATTGGTAGCCAGGAGTTTCACAATATGTCCTAGAATGTAGATTTGCACTCCTATTGATCTCCCTCTGCCTGGAAAATAGGTAAACCAAATGTGTCCCCTATTTCACATTTCTGAATGCTGTTAAATTCTCACCTCTGATCTAATAGTGATGGCTGATTTACTCATTTATGTTGAGATATTTTTGGAGGTGTTCCCTCAATACATATGTGATGCTTGAAAATCCCAGCCTATGCAAATGGGATTGCTGCTGGTTGAAATGGCATGAATTTTAGAATTAATGATATTTTGATTCTTCTTGTAGTACTGCTTAAAAGATTGTAATGATTGACTGTCAATCTCTTGATTTGTCACCGTTTCTATGCTTCTTCACTGGTCTCCACTGCTGTGAGGTGGTCATATGTCAGGTGATGAGCAGCCTGAGACATGATGAGTAAGCCTTTTCTCCTATTTAAGTCAGATTCAGGATTTGGTATTGCAGACTGTTGGAATAATGACCTTGCAGCAGTTGAGACAGACATCTGAAATGTTTCCAATTTTATTTATCAGTTGGAATTTAGTGTCATATTCTGTTTCTTTCAGACAGGGACTTGTTTTAGACTAAAACATAATTTTGTCTAGGTGAGCTGGGAATTAAAGTTTAGAATCTTAACTGGTCCTGCTGCCTTCCAGTTCTTGTGGAATTATCACCTTTCTTTTATTTGAGCCACACTACCTATTCAGGCTTCTAAGGTACATAATTGTTGCTCACAGTTAAACTGTTGACTTTTAAGAGAAAAGTAAAATTTTACTGTTATGGTCTTTTTCTGTGGGCTGTTTCCTTGTGTTTTTGGAAAAGCCTAGTAAAGATCTAGAAATGTCAGGGATTAGTTTGTAGGGGTAAGAAATAGACTATCCTTTGATTCTTTTGTAATAAAAATTAGTTTACCTCAAAGTTGTCAAAGAATTTAGAGATTATTAGTGACATACTTGCCTTGATGCAGGAGGGAATGTTCCATGGGGCATCATCCTCCACATGTCCGAGACTATTCTTTCTCAAACTTCCATTAGGTTTCTGTTGTAGCCTGTACTTGTTCAGAATTTGGTTCATGCTACTGTTGTCTCTTGTTGATATAAATACTGATTTGAGAATTGAAATTCTCGTGAAGTGAATCTAGAGATTTTACATTAATTTAGTACTGGAACATTTTTAAGATAAATGCTTTGAATCAAGATGGTTGACTTAAACTTTTGATTTTGGTTTTTTTTTCTTGCTAGTCATGACAGAACAATGCAAGATATTGTTTACAAACTTGTGCCAGGCCTCCAAGAAGGTAAGTTGTGGTATGACCTTTTTAGAGGTTGTTTTCCACATACTTCTTTTACACTGTGGGGTAGGTAGGGGAGTGGGCAGGGTAGTTTCAGGTGATGAAAATGCAGGGGGCAGCTGA
>VZTO01027421.1:8793-79387 GCA_013400615.1 Syrrhaptes paradoxus
GGCAGCTGTAGGGTGGGAGCTGAGACAAGGGGACCCTCCTGCTCTTGGGGTATCCCCGGCTCTTCCTGCTGAGACAGGGAGCAGACCACAACCCCAGCACTTGCTGTCAATTAAGCAGCATCTCATGACAGGCAGGGAATCCTGCTGCCTCCTTCTCAGAATCCTAGAATCCCAGAATGGTTTGGGTTGGAAGGGCCCTTCAAGATCATCCAGTGCCACCCCCTGCCGTGGGCAGGGACACCTCCCACTAGCCCAGGTTGCCCAAAGCCTCATCCAGCCTGGCCAAGTTATGGCATTGCCTCACCCCTTCCTCTCTCAGCATCACGTACCCACCCATGGCACTATACCCTGTCCTGCCTGAACTTTAGTATTTTCCAAAGTGTCAAAAAAATCAAGTGAGGAATTCTGCAGCGGCTGGTGATACAAAACCAAACAGCATTTCTGTTCTCTGATGTGTGCTTTGGTTTTGAGTGTGTTGGGGTTGGTTTTTGTTTTTCTTTCTTTCCTTTTTCTTCTTTTTCCTTCCTTCCTTCCTTCCTCCCTTTCCCTTTCCCTTTTCCTTTTCCTTTTCCTTCCTTCTTTTTCTTTTTTCTTTTCCTTTTCCTTTTCTTTCCTTCTTTTTCCTTCCTTCTTTCCTTCCTTCCTTCTTTTTCCTTTTCTTTTTCCTTTTCCTTTTCCTTCCTTCTGAGCCCCAAAGGCTCTCAGGTCAAATCTCAATCTCCCTGGAGGGGTTTCAGCACTTCCAGCATCATGTCCCCCATCGCTGAGCCTTTCTGTGTCACTTTCTCACTTTTCTCCCAGAAATAACTTTTCTTCTATTCCACCAATGTCAAGTTTGAGGTGACAGAAGAACCCCTGGGACCCCAACTGCTGTCACCTGCTGCCACCCAGCCCGGGCTGGTTGCATATTTTCTGGCCAAGCTTTGCTAAGATTTGCTCAGGAACCTTGACTGCAGCAAGGTGTTGGGTTGAACTTCCACTGCACGCGAAAGCAGCTCTGACTCGACATCAGGCTTTGCCAGGACATGCTTCCCTGGCGAGCACAGCAGCAGGGAGGAAACAAACAGTGAGAAACAACAAGGAGAAAAGCAAAGAGAACTCAGGACTAGGTAATTTCTAGCCAACGATTGTCTCTAATAAGGTTTGACTGTATTAATTAATTGAGATGTGCTTTTGAGAGCTGGAGCTGCTGCTGATGGAAGGCAGCCAGGAAGAAAAAAAAAAAAAAATCTCATTTTCTCTGCAAACCTGCTGATTAGACCAGATCTCTGAGGTTTGCTGTAGCAGGCTTTGGGGAGACGAGCAGCCTTTCAGGGGCTGTGATACAGCCACAGGTAGAAACTGGCTGTCATGAACCACCACGGGAGCTGGCCAGGGGTGGAAAAGGACGAAACTTTGCAGTGGGACCGGGCTGGGTCATTCCTTTGCATAAGCTTTTGATTAATTTCCTACATGAAACCAAAATGCCTGTACGGAAAGAAGACATAAGTACGTGTCATTCAACAGAGATTCAGGTCACTGGGAGGATTGATCCCACTCTCGAGTCCTCGCACACCCACCGTTGATGCTGTCGGTCCAAATAACTCCCCAGTGGATCAGTTCAGGATCTTGCTGGGAGGCAGAGGCATTGGTGGACTGGATGGACCAGGACCACAAAAGGTGACCTCTTAGTCTCAAATAAGCTCTTCCAAAACACCGTGTAGATGCTCTGGACCTACACTCCAGCTGGGTGCTGGGTGGCAACATGGGTGCAAGGTCCCCAGGGAAGAAAATGCTTCGGTCTGTTCTTGAGCCCATCCTGCACTTTGCACCATGGCTGTGTCCTCGAAGGATGCAGAATGTTGATGTGCATGGTTGGGGGGTGTGTGGCTGAGCTCACGTCCCACGGGACACGACGTGTGCATGAATAGTCACCGAGCATCACGGGGAACAGGGAACACGTTTATAGTTTGTGCTACACGATTTTCCTAGATCTTGGGAAATGTGCTGGAAAAGATGGTCCATGCATCTTTCCAATCTAAACACCAGTTATGAACTGGCAGGGAGAGGACAATACGGTCCTTTCCAACTTTGCTTTTCTGCGACACAGAGAAATTTTGCTCCTTGCTTTGAACACAGCGTGAAGGAAGCAGCCAGCAGTCTTTGTGCCCTCGGTCCCTCTGTGAATCCTGTTTGTCTCCAAGAACAACCCTCCCATTGCCACCACAAGAAGTGACGGAGGTCAAGAAACATCCTGCAGCCCTCTTGACCTGCCAGCAGCAGCACAATCTGAGCTTTAAACACAGAAATATTGACCCAAATGAAAAAAAAAAGTCACTAGAATAGAGACACGTCTGCATTGGTTACAGTGAGTCCCAGTTGTGTTTTCATGTAATTTTTTCTCTTGGGAATTTTTACATGGGAGCAGAACGAATCCTTTATATAGCTGTTAACTTTTCTTTTTTATTTTTTTTTTCCTAAAAAATACTGTTCCTATTGCTTGGATATTAGTGGGCTGTGTTTAGACCAGAATGAGTGAAAATGCCGCTAAAAACCCTGGTAACTCCACTATAGTTTCTACAGCCAGGACTTGAGAAGATGCTGGATGGAGCTGGGTACAGATGTGCAGGTGTAAGAGATGTTGGGCCAATGCTGGGATTCCCCCATTTTCCCCTTTTCCTTTTGGATACGATTTGAACACACTTGGAAAGAAGCTGTCCCAGTTTTCCACAGATTCTTTTTCTGCCATAAGAGGGAAATAATTGAGACTGAAACTACTTCCACTAATTGTCTCTCTATTTTAAATCTGGAATGCTGCCAAGTCGCTGCTTGGAAATTGTTCAAACAGCTTTAGTTACCCTTCTCTCTTGAAGGCCAGGCTCCTCGGTAGGACTTTGGCACACCAGGCGGTCATTGTGCACCGCAGGAGATACAGGATGGTCACGCAGCCCAGCACACCTACAGCCTCAAGTCAATCAAACTGATGTTCTCAAGTGCTGATGTGCTGCCTGCTCATTGGAAATTTTGAGGTCAGCAAGGACTATTACATGGTTTTAAACCTCAGAAGAAAAACAAAGCAGAAGGCACATAATTTCCCCCAAAAGAAAAATTATTCTAAGTGGCTCCAGGTAACTGAAAGATGTATTTTTTGCAGAAGAACAAGTGAGATGAAATTTTTTCGAGGACCTTTGGTAAACTCAGAAGGTCAATGTCCTAATATCATGAAGGTATCTCAACATTTTGGAAGATTTTGCCCAAGCCCTGATGGGTAAGTCAACTCCAGCATCTGATAGTAGTTTCATGTAACATCAAAGTGATGTTGCGCACACACAGTGGGCTGAAGAATAGCTGAGAAATGGTTAACTCCTGGACAGAAGCAATTCTTTGGAAGCTGAGGTCAACCCTTTGCTTCTGATGGCATCTTGGGTTTTATCCATACTATTGCACAAAACAAGTCTGGACAAAATCTTTGGCCCTGGCTTCAAAATCTTTGGCCCTGTGCCTTTTGGGCACATTCTGACTTGCCTGTGCCCACATGCTTAAACCTTCTCCTGCTAGCACAGGACACCTTTACCCATGTGTCCTGGTTCTACGACACTTCCTAAGTGTGCCAAGACACCGTTTGATCAGGAGGAGCCAAAACTACGTCAGTGAACTAAGAGATAACCAGACCAGGTAACAGTAGGACAAGGCTTAAGGATGCTTAGAGTCATAGAATGGTTGGGTTGGAAGGGACCTTTGAAGGTCTAGATGATCAACTGCCTGCCATGAGCATGGAGATCTTCAAGTAGATCAGGTTGCTCAGAGCCCCGTCCAGCCTGACCTTGAGTGTTTCCAGGGATGGAGCATCTCCCACCTCTCTGCACAACCTGTTCTAACCTGTTCCTGGCTCTGTTGACTATTTCACATGGACAGATGTGGCTTTCACCTCGTTGTGTGTGTACATGGGCTTAACTTTAACCACGTGGATGCGGCAGCGGGGTGGGAATGTGCTCGAATGTGACTACGGCCGTGTATCCATGCATGTGTGCTCACTGCTATCCCCACGGGGAACCTCTTTTAGACTAAAAATGTTTTTTGCATTAATGCGTAAATTAAAGTATGGCTGCAATAAGAGTCAAAAGGGAGCCCAAAAGAGAACAGAGAAGATTGATTATGTGCGTATTTTAAGTGCTCTGTGTCTGTGAATGTTTATTTGAAAAGTAAGAGCGAAAGAGGAGCAGTGACACTACAAATAAAAATAATACAGAGAAATACATCTCTTCTGTTATTAAATTATAGATTAAAATTGGAAACGTGGGGGAATATAGAAACATATATCTCTTTGTGGAGGCTTTCTGTAACAATCAGCATAAAATAACGTAGCAGTACCTGACAGCTTAAATAAAGATAGGAGCCTCAGCTCCTATCTGTGCATTTATCTCCTCTGATCCAGACAGGGTAAAAAGGCATAAAAAGCTCAGATAATAGCATCTTTTCTGCACACCAGCTCCCAAACGATAGGCAAATTTTATACTCGGTTACTCCACATAATGTCAACATTGTTAGAAAACAAAAGCACCATGAAGGAACATTTTTTTCCCCTCCCTCTCTTTCACCTTTTTATTTTTTTTCCCCCCTTCAGATCTTTTACCTTGTGATTTCTGTACGAAATAGTATGGGGCAGATCTGAAGCTCTGTGCTCCTGGACCAGCCCCTGAATTTGTGGAGCATCAGGACACAGGACCACGGGAAGGAGCAGTGAGGTTCAGATGGGTGCCCACAAATCATATCCACAGAAGCCAAGAAAACAGCAGCCAATTCACTTAATCCCTGTCCCTTCCCTGCTGCAAGCTGTCACAATATCTATTGCAGTCGACAGCTATCGACCATTGCATGCCATGCCATTAACCTTTGCCACCCAACACGTCAGATGACGGAGATGGAGAAAGCTGAGTGTCACGTCAGAGCAGAGCAGCACGTAGGAGGTGCAAGCAGAGACACAGCACTGAACCAAGCAGTGAAGCTGATGAAAAGTCTTACTACAACCAGCTGTTCCCTGTTGTCCATGCTTTGTCCGACGAGGTGGACTTCATCTTGGGAGGCTCTACCCTAGCCACATGGACCCTCTGAAGACCAGACTACACTTTCCCCAATTCCCTTCATCACCAAGAGTTACCTGCTGCCCCCCGAGCAACTCTCCTGCACCCTTGGCATGTCCAAGGTGATGCCACAACAAGCAAATCCAACCTGGGGGAGCTCCTGCAAATTTCCATGCTGATAGCCACCCCTCTGGAAAAGATAGCCCACCTTGGAAGGTGCAGATGGCACAGAACCAAGGTCCTGGGCATTGCCTGAGACAGAACATCTCACTGGTGTCCACATCTACGCTGTTTTGCGATGGCTAACACCTTCTGTCAAACCTAACCTAGCCAGGGAACTCAAAAATTATTGGGGTGGACAGACTGACACACATGCACAAGGTTCATTTTCTCAGGAAACCATAGACTGAAGAACAACATAATGAGCTTATTTGCCTTGAGTTGAATCAACTCCTTATTTCTTCCTAGCCTGAAGGGTTTTCTCCAGGGACACCTAAATTTGGCCAGTTGATTTGTTATGAGAAGAAAGAGTTCTTGGCACTTGTTTGAGGAGACAGGGAAAAATCTTGGCAGCAGCTACCCACGTTTTTTGGAAAACGTTTACTTTTGAGTCTTGGCATAATGGAAGGTGACAATAAGAATGATTGTCCAAGCCTGATTGGGAGCCAATGCCTCAGGGAGGTTGCATCAAATCTCCTGCCTTCCTCCCCTCCCTTTCCAGAGAGAATGGGGCCAAGTCTGAGGGCCGAAGGTCTCGCGTTCTGGGAGCATGAAGGGTCTGGAAGGTGGAGAGGGTGAGGCCAGGTCTAAGGTACCAAGAGCTGTTTTACTGAAGAGGAAGAGGAACCACTTCATCACCTATTAACAACAGAGCCCAGGGCCAGCCAAGCCTCTTGGATGACCCAGAGTCTTCATCCATCACTGAGCCACCTCTCAACTGTACCATCAAGTGACCATTAAGACCCTTGGTTGAGCAGCACCATCTTTCATGGTACCTTTAACATGACGGTGGGATATATGGGGTGCAGGGAAAAAGGGGGGGTGAAAGGGCCAACACTTAATTCCAAGTGTACCTGGCAGCAGGGTGACCCTGCACCTAGTGACACCGTTTGTGTTTTGGAGGCTTCCTAGACATCAATGCACCACTTAATCCTCACGCCCATGACCCACAACTCTCCTGAAAAAAATTTCCTCCAGCCTCAAGCCTAGCCCAAACTGAGGCCCTGCAATTTATTTTTTTTCCAGTAAAAATGAGAAAGAAAAACAGCCTAAACATTTTGCTCTTAATATTCAACTTGAAACTTTTTATTTCTCTGTTTCGTGCTGTTGCTCTCTCTCTCCTCCCCTCCTTGTGTTACAGAAGCGTGACTAATTCTTTTCCTTCCCTTGCACTGTTACCTTGAAGGTATTTATAGAGTGTGATCATGTTCTCTCCTGTGTCTTTCTTCCCTTTTCAACTCTGGATAAATCAAACTTCCTCCGACTTCTCTCATGTGTCTTATCTTTCATGAGGTCGTGCTAACTGCAATGGCAAGCCAAGAAAGGCTTTGCCTGTTGGAGAGGACACTTCAGAGCTGATACAGCCACTGCAAAGGCTCTGCAAGAAACTTCTGATGGACTCGCTCTGCGTATGCACATCCCCAACCCTTGCTGGGTCTACGTGTGTGTGGGTTTGCACGCACCTGCATTAGGAACAGAGGGATTTATCTGTTCTGGAACAAATTAGCCAGTGCTATAATTTATTTTATATTATCTCACGTCACTGCAAGTGTTCTGCCTTCTGAGCTGGACGCAGCAGATAGGAAGGTAAATGCAAGGGGTTAAAAAGAGATTAAGCTGAAACATGTCTGTGCAACATCTGCAGGCTGTCTGAGAATTGGACGGTGTCTGGGAGGGAAGGGGTGGTCTCTCCTCCTGTGCCTGAGTGAGTTAACTGAGGAAACTCAAGGTGCTGGTCCAAATGACCCAAAACTGCCTCATTCATGCTACTAAACTCTCTTCCCCCTCAAAACAGAGCAACCACTTGCAAATTGACTGGGAATGGTGCTTGGCTTGTGCTGGCTCCTGACCAAAGCCCAGGAGATGGCTAGTTGGCCATGGCCAAAACCACTTCAGGGATATTAATAAGTGTGACAATCAAATTCCCATAGCTCCAAAGGCTCCTGAGCACTGTGTGATCTATGAGCAGCCTCCGTGACCTCCAGGAGAGTCACCAACTCTAGGTACTTCCAGTCATCACTGTGACCAGGGCTGTCAGGTCTGTGAAACAGCTGAAAATTTCCCATTGAATTTCTTTCTTTCTCTTTTAACCATGGGAAAATGTGTTCCTTGGGAAAATTTGGGGTTTTCAAGTAGAAAAACAAAGTGCTAAATAATGATTTAATATTACTTTCTTTACCTTTTTTTTTTCTGCTCTCTTGGAAGACAAGACACCTTGGTGGCTTGGGTGGGGTTCACCTCATTGAAGTTAAAGCAAAATCAAGGAAAGGTCTAAAATTGTCACTTTGATTCGCTTCATAGTCCTTGGAGATACATATATAGAGAGGGTAAAAGTCCCTCTGGACCTGTCCAACCTCTCTCTGCTGATCAAAGGAAAAGTTCTGGGTGAAAACCAGGTGGGGTGGAACCCATCTCCTGACGCCTGCTGAGACCATCCCTGTCTGGTGCTCAGGCAGGGGACAAGTGAGAGACAGGGTCCATTTCTCTCCCTGTCCAGGGTCCCTCCTGAGAGACAATTTTCTGTTCTTTTAACAAAAGCAGGTAAAACAGAACAAAAACATCTGGGGCTTTATTTTAGTCCTCATTTGTCTTCCCCTGGAATTATCCTTAATAAGCATTTTATTTTCCACTCGCTATCTTTTATTGCAATTTTTATTGTTCCCGATTCGTCACTGTTGTTCAGAAGCAAAATTGTACCAAAAGCTCAGTATTTTTTCTAAGAGAATGAATTTCTGCTTTTCCAGCCTGCCCTTCTTTCTGAGGCTTTTTTTTTTTTTTATTATTTTCTTTTTTTCCACCCCGTGGCTGCTCCCGTCCCTGTGGCACATCGCTGAATTCAGCCCCTTCTCTTTAGCAGCTCACATCTCTAATCCCGGCGCAAAGCAGGATCGCTGATCCCCGTGTAGGGGATACGGGAAGATTTTCAGAGCAGATTAGCCAGCTACTGCACTTGAATTCTGTTCCTGCCCGAGTACCAAAATAAAAGCTCGGTAGGTTGTGTGCGCAGCAGGTTTTGCTAAAATTCACATTGTTCTCATACGCTGATGAAAAATTTTGATCCCAGCTTGTAGTTAGCTGCCTCACTCAACCACAAATATCCCAGGTCAAATGCTGCACTGTCACCTGGTTTTCACAATAATGCCTTAAAAAAACAAAAAAAATCCTTATTTTACACTGTGATGCAGCCAGTTTGTGTCATTTTCCAAAAACTCAGAGACACCCAGAAAGAGATGTGATAATTCCTCATCCCGTGGGACAGCATTCAACCTGCAGATTAGGTGCTCTTTGGGGATTTCTTTTTGTTATTTGGGGGTTGTTTTGTTTTGTTTTTTTTTGTTATTTGGGGTTTTTTTTGTTTTGTTTTCTTTTTAATTTGTTTGTTAGTTTGTTTATTTTGCTCTACCCCTTCCGATTCTAATTAATACTTATTGGTAATGCGATAGCATATAATGAACTCAACTAGAGATCTGGACCCCCTCGAGTCAGGTCCTTAATTACTAATAGTCTTTCCAGCACACATTAAGGATTGGCCTGGCTGGGTCTGCAGGGAGGAAGAACGAAGCAATATCAGGAGAGGGAGATAAATTTCCTTGCATTAGTCCCAGGAGGGTGGTAACTCTGAAGCTGCTTTACCCAGAGCGTATGACTCCACACTCCACGCTGACGGATGGGTCCCCAAGCTGTCACTTCACCGTGCAGAGACTCACATCACCTTTGGCAGACAGGGGAATCCAACCCTTAGGGCTTCCCCAGCTCCAGAATGGGGCTCAGATCTTTACGGTCCTGCACCTTCCTCCTCCCAGCTCCTGGATTCCCTATTAAGCTTCACCTACATCTTCTGCCCAACATCTCAAAAGTCCTTTCTTCTCCACCTCCCAGTTCCTGCAGTGGTCAAGGCCAGGCTGGATGAGGCTTTGGGCAACCTGGGCTAGTGGGAGGTGTCCCTGCCCATGGCAGGGGGGTTGGAACTAGATGATCTTGAAGGTCCCTTCCAACCCAAACCATCCTGTGATTCTACAATTCCAGAGCAGAATCAGCTCGTGATCTCTGCTGTTCCCTTCCCACACCTTCTGGCCCTGATGTTGCAACGTTAACACAGTTCTGATCTTTTTCCCAAAAAAGCAGGAGAGCCCCATAAGGCTGGATCCTACAGGAGGTTCCTCACCTGGGTCTCAAGACATCTTCAGTTTTTCACTGCAGTTATCATCCTAAGCCATCATAAAAAGGAGATGAGATTTCCAACTGAATACAGAACACCAGGAAATACTCTGAGAACGGGGCACCCGACCAGCTTTTGAGGGTTCCTTGGGGCAGCACAACTTACAGCTTCAAGGTTTGCTGAAGCCTACAAAGCCTGACAAACAATCCCATCATCTTCCCAAAGGGAAACCTCCTCTTCTCCCTCCCTTTAGGTAACCAGATGTTGTGCTGGTTGAAAGCAAAGCTTTTATTCCTAACGTACAGCTGGAGTTCTTCCTCATTCCAGCTCCTGGCAAGGCAGAGAAGAACTCCTCATTACCCAGCAGGTATTTATAGGCTGTGAGCACCGTGACCCCCCTGAGAACTTTTTCCCACCCTGGAAGGAAAGCTCAGGCTGAGATGACTCTGCCCGCGCCCTCTCTCTGAAGGATGCTGTGGCTGTGACAGGCAGACCGAGGTGTGCAGTTTGTCTCTCAAGCAGCCTCGCTGGGTTATGTTTTCTTACCAAGAGGAAGAAACAAAACAAATAGACGAGAAGGGAAAGAAAAAAAAAAAACCCACAACCCAAAAAAGACCTACCATGAAATTGCGATAACTCACACGTCACATCAACTAACCCTTACGAGGAGGAGTGTAATTCCTCACCGTGCAGAGGAAACACTTAGGCAAACTCAGCCTTGTCTGGAGCTTTACACAAACAGGTCAAACGGCTTTGATTTATCCCAAGCCCTGTCTAATAATTCAGCCTGCTGGTTTGCTCTCCTCTCCATTAGCAGATGGCAAACGCATCGCCCTAACCTGCAGCCTTTATCACAGAAGAGTCGGTGCGCACGGATTTATGTCGCCTCATGCCTCGTGACATCTTTTTTAAGGTGCCTTCTGCTGTACATACTGAACATCAAAGGCAAACACAGGCAGCGACGAAGGAAAAAACGCGCGGTGCTGCAGGAGACAGCTGCTACCTATTTCCAGATTGCAGGTAAGCGAGTCAGCTGTGTAATATCTGAGAGACAGCGACACGAAGGCTGTCATGGGCAGATGCATTTTTCTTCACGTGCATGGAAGTTAAAATCCCAGAGGAAACAGCTCGCCTGTTGCTAAGACTTGTTTATCCCAAGGCACAGAGACAGGTAGCTCTGAGAAGCTGTTGAGTTTCCTCCTGACTTTTCTCTCTGGGGTAAGTCTGAAGGTGGGACCAGGGTGGCTGCAAGCCAAGTTGTTGCATCTACAGCCAACACTTTGGGAGCCAACCTGTGGGTCCTGGGCACCAGTTATGGGTGATGCAGATGAGCAATGGGCAGAAAAAAATTCAAGTTATGATCATGGTGGAGCTGATACTTAATGGAGGGTCCAGTATGGGCAGCAGAAAGAAAGAATAACAGAGCAAAGCATTCAATAAATGCTGCCACAGTAAAAGAAGATGGATTGCGATATTCAAAAGCCCTTACGATTGATTTGAGTGCTTATGTAAAATTCTCACGGAGAGGCCCAGATGAACTCTGTACCAGCGGTGGCACAGACACCAGGTTTGCTCCAAAAAATTCACAGCCATCATCCAAGTGAAGGCTCCCTTCCCATGAGGCTGGAGCTGCCCTGTGTTTCCTTTGCTCTGATTAATCAAGGATGATGGGATTTCCCAGGTGGCCGCCGCAGAGGCATCAACCAGCCTCATTTGATGCAAAGCTTGAAGCAAAGACTGATTATTTTGCAGAGACTGTGTTCAATTCACCATCTCTGAAGACACTCTGGAGCTCTCCCAAGACCTCTCCTGGGTCTGGTTCAACTCTGAGCCTCCAGAGACCTCAAATCATGCCGACAGGGAGTCCCAAAGATGCTCCCGTCACTGCCTATCCGCAGAATCCAGCACTTCCCCCAGGCACCTCCACTCCTCGCGGGTTTTGCAGCCGTTAGCAGCTAAACTCCCCCAAGGCAGAAGGATCTGAAACACGTGTGTGCGATGCCTCCTGCAAGGCAATCTGCAGCACGGAGCGCTTACGGTTAAAGACCTGCAGCTTGGAGAAAAACATTAAAGTTGGGTCTTGACTCAAATTATGTGCTTGGCCTTTTTCTTCATTGTACAAGCAACAGGAAGAGAGGAGGAAAGCAAAACCCACTGGTTTCTCAGGGTCTTAACTCACAGGTCTTTAGCATCTGGACCTGTTTAAAATCCCATCCCAAAGTGGACTGTCATCCCCTTGGGGGCAAAAAAAAAAAAAAAAAATAGATGGCTTAACGTGGGGATGTATGAAAGATGAGCAATGAGATCCTGCTTTTGGAAGAAGCACCAGAAAACATGCCCCATTCCTTTCTCCTCAATAAACTGGACCCATGAACTTGAAACCAGCTGCCTGCACTTGTGTGTCTGAACGACCCCCCAGCCCGTATGTCAGCAGTAGCGTGAGGATTGCCGCAAATAACTCCATCAAAGCGCTCGGCGAAGGCAGGTATCACAGACAGGATTTTCCAGTTGGATTCCATAAATCAAACCCGCGGTACAAGTATTTTTACTGCATCTTTCATGCAAACTGCTTTCCAGATGGCTTTGGACAGAAAGAGGAGCATGTGCATGAAGGAGCTGCCTGGGGAGGAAGGAGAGGAATTCGCTTGAAAGGAAGTGAAAAGAGACAAGAGTTGGGAGGGACGGGATATGGCCAAGGTGGTTTTGAGCTGGGGAACATATATCTAGTTCAATGGGATGCAGAGAAACACTTTTTCCCCATGAGGATGGTCATGCAGAGGTGACTGAAGGACCTCCAAGGCAGGTCTGCAGAGCTTGGCGTAGGGCTTTTGACCAACTCAACTCTGGTAAGAAACAAGGAGATGCTTGGAAATGAAGATAACAACCTTTCTTAACACCTATCAAGCTCACTACAGCTCAGCAGCAGCCAGCTGTGGCATCGCTTGTCATTAGACCCAGATCCTGGAGGATACACAGGTGATTTCAATGTGATGTGACCTTAGAAGATACCAATCCTTCCTGCACACTCACTTTTTTCTTCCCCGAGGCAGTCCCAGGTTCTCTTTACCAAGGACAAATGGTGGCTTCACCTTCTGGAAGCCTTTCCTGCTCTCCATAAAACAGTCCTGGGTCCTTGTCCTCTGCCACTTTGACCACCATGACCCCATCCTGATGCGCTCCCCCAACCAGTCCCACCAAACTTGGTTTTCCTCCTTTTCCAGCTCCAGGACCTAGTGCCCATCCATGGCTCCACTTCTCATCCACCTCTTCAAACCCAACCTCTCAACCCTGATTTTCCACTCTGCTTTCACCAGGAGTCCATCCCCAACGTGCTCATATTTGAACCTTTAAAGCTGCGATGGCCAAAAGAGATGAAGGCACTCCACGCGAGGAGGGGGAACTGTCTTCCTAGCCCTACTCCCCACCCGCTGTCACACAGTTCCCACCATCAGCCAGGCTTGAAGTTCACTACCAGGAGCTGTGACCGGAGGGGATTTTGACAGATGCATTTGAAACGAGGGAGCTGAACTGAGCAGAAGATTGACAGGAACAAGCTTTTCGAAGTTTTGTTCCTTTTTATTTTTTTCAGTGAAATGTCTCCTTCTAAAACAATTATTTTAACAACAGAACCAACCACCTTTCAATTTGTCCTCTTCCACTTTTGAGTTGAGGAGAAAAAGGTCATTTCTGGATATTTTTTTTTTTAAGGAAGCAAAAGGAATATAAAGTCCACTGGAGACCAAAAAAAAACCCAAAAACCTGATACCTTTGTAGCACAGTATTTGTATCAACAGGTGGCAAACTTTAGTGACATTAAAAGTCATGTTTAAAAATGACCACGTGGAAAGTCAAAAATGAACAACTCTTGTGTGAAAGCAACAAAGGGAATTTCAGGCACAATAAAAGTCTTCTGCGAAAATTTCCAGGGGAGCAGAGAAGAAATTTCTGTTTCCAAAAGCAAAACAAAACACTATTCACAGTAACTCATACTAATTATTAGACTTAACTAGTCCTAATTTTTACCCAGCAGTAATTACTATTTAAGGCTCCGGAGTGCTGGAAAAACAAAATCCTTTTTGGGTGCCACGAGATGCTTGCAGAGGGATTTGCACAGTGTTTGAGGACAGCCTGTTGAGGGAGAAGTTTTATTTCTCCTCTGCACCAATACGGAGAGACATAAATATCCCATTCTTATTGATGCAAATAACGGATTGCTCCTGTCAGAACTGACAAAGGCACTAATTTAAGGAGCGTTTCCCTCTCTCGTACACACAGATGCATTTTTCAAGAGATTTTTTTTTTTTTTTCCGCTCTCCCCCTCTGGGATCTGAGTTCCCAAAACCAGGTAAAAATCCACCAGACGATCTCTTGTGTTTGATGGCATCTGTGAAGAGCCTGGGGGGAACATATGCCAGGAATTATGCTAACGACTAAGTGCAATAAAACTTGCCAGGTAAACACAGCAATCGTGGGCAGAAGACATCCCTGATGCCATTTCAGGATCCTTCCCTCCATCACAACGGTCCAGGAATTACTCTTGGTCCCATGGGGACTTTGCAGCAAACTATTACTTTCAGCTCCAGCCCAAATTTTCATTCTCGTTATTTAATTATTATTTTGTTAGCGCAGGGACTGATGCACCTTCTGAAAGCTGCACGAGGGATGGGCAATGCTGCAGGGGCTGGTTACAGGTGTAACCCAGTGTCCTTGCGAAATTAATTGTCTTCTTCCTATTTAATCGTATCAGTGCTTGCTAGAGCATTGATTTTCCATAAAGTCTTCCCGAATGCCTCGCCACTGTCCTGTGGGTGGGATTTCCAGCCAATAGCACACATAAAAGCAAATATCAAGGGGACACTACAGCAGCAATGAACTTCCCCAAAGCCACGTCCCTGTCCCCAGCTGCGTGCTCCTGTTCTGTCCTTGCCTCTGGCACTGGTATTCACATGGCTGGTGAGATGGGTCAGGGAGCTGATCTGGCTGAAAAGTGGTCAAAGAAAATAAGAATGGTGTTTGACTATATGAGCTGCCCAGTTTGGGTCACCCTGTGTGTCTGCACCACCAGGGAGCTGGGTGTGAAGTGGCAGCAGGAGCTCTCCATCCAGCCTGGATGATGGTGACGCTGCCTAGTGCCACCTCGGAGAGCCCTAATTTCTCCAAGCCCTGTCTCACCCATCCAGGATCATCCCAAAAATTGCAGGGGAGGGGGAACACAGGGAATCACCATGCTTGCAGGTGCAAAAGTTGCCATCAACAGATTCCCACGGGGGATCCCTCCCAGGCACATCTAAGTGAGCAGCCCTCATCCATCCATAACACAAATATCTTGGAAATATCAAGAGAGCAGGATGAGGGCACTGAATGGCATCCTCTGGGGTGGTGCTGAGCCTGCAGGCATCAAATCCCAGTTCAGAGGTGAAAAGGTCCTTCTGGAGACCCCAAGATCAGAAGGCCAAGAAGTGAATAGGAGCTGATGGCTTTGCTCTGGCTTGGATGGAAAGCGATGAGTATATCCTTAACACCTGCCCACTATTCCCAATTGCATCGCTGACAACGGAGAGCTGGCCATTTGCTCTTTTCTTTAAGTCCACTTTCTCCAGAGCAAATCAATCAGTCCACCAGTCAGTCAATCAGGCAGTCAATCAGCGAGCCAGTCACTCTGAACCACTTAGAAAATGGATCCTAGAGACCTGGACTCCCACCCAGAGCCTCTGGGAGCCTTGCAGGAAAAAATTCCCCAGTTCTGAGGGAGGCTGAGAGCTTCCCCAGCCCAGGGCACAGCTCCAGTCCCTGCGAGCCAGCAGCTGCCCCAACCTGGGGCATGTCCAGCTCCCTGTGCTCTTCCAAACCCCTGCAGCAAAGCAGTCCCTGGCTGGAGATGGCCCCTCTTGGGGGGATGACATCCCCCCTCTTTCCCATCCCCAAACCTTTGAGACTTGTAAGAGTTGCTGCTGCTGACATCTAGTGACAAGGAGAGCTGGCAAGAGGAGCTACCTGGAGCTCTGACAAAGCCTTCCCCACCGAGGGAAAAACCCACTCAGGGTCCTCCCCAGGAGGTGGGCTCCCAGCAGGGATGCTCTGGGTGCGGAGGAGGCAGGATGTCCCAGCCACTTCCATACATCCCAAGACCTTTTTCTATCCCAGCTGCCACCCCAAGAAGAGCTGAACATCCTACCCCCTGCCTTCCTGCAGTTTTTCCTGGTTTATTTAAGCACAGAGTCATTCTCGGGTTTGCTATTTTGAAGAAGCACAGGCATGGGAAAAGAAATAAATAAAAAAAATAAAAATACCCTAAGGGGAGATGGTGGGGTTGCAGCCAGGGAAAAACCAAGCAGCGAGGCAGCTTCCAGCCCCTTCCCCACAGCTCTTCCCAGGGATAAGCAGAGCCCCGGGCATCGCAGGCAGGAGAGATGCCTGCTCTGAGCTGGGGGAGAAGCAGGACACGAGTGGGATGCTGAAAACACGGGGGCTGCAGAGTACATCCCTGCGGATAAACCTCAGCATCCCACGGGGAACAGCATCGCCCAGCCACGAAAGGGGATGAAGCTGCCTTCCAAGCTCACATAGGGATGGGGGAAGATATCTGAGGTTCTTTAGCCTCCTGCTCCAGGTGCACACACACACATTCAAAAAAAAAAAAAANTTTGCAATTTTAAGATGAAAAATTACCTTAGTTATTTCAAAATGTTGGCAGTTTAAAGCCAGTTTGGGTTTGGTTTTTTTTTTTTGGGGGGGGGGGGGGCAAGGAAATTTGCATGGGAACCCCTGAACACACACACACACACACAGAGTGTCTCCAGGTCACAGTGCTGCACAACCCACTGCCACCAGCCCCGACACATTTTCCAGCTTCCCCATCACCATGGGGCTGCCGGGCTCCTTGCAAATTCTGTCTCCCCCCCCCCCCCAGCTTCCAATACCTCCCTCCAAGCTCCTCTTCCCCAGCAAAAAGTGCTTTAATTCCCTGCTTAAATCGAGCCATTTCCACGCAAACAGGACTATCCGGAGTGACAGCAAGAAACATCCCAGCGCTCAGGTCCAGACCAAACGAAACAACAAAAAATTGGGTGATGCCACCCCACTGCTCCTGGGGTGCTGGGGATGGGGACACCTCCCGTTCCCAGGGGTGACCCAAATATCCCAGCAAGCATCCCCCTCACCAGAAAGTTGTCCCCCCTCCCGTGTCACCGCTTTACTCACCCAGAAGGATGAAGGTGCAGAAGTAGAGGATGCCCCTCATCCTACCGCTTCGACACGGTTCGGATCACACCCACTCGGCTCGGCACGGACCCACCGGCCCGGCACGGCTCGGCACGGCCCGGGCAGGCGGTGCCGGAGGATGCGCGGAGGCTGGGCAGGGCGGGAGGCGTCCCCGCCGCCCCGACTCCCACCCCCCCGGGGTCCAGCCTTCACTCCGCTCCCGGTTCAGCCCCGCTCCGACCCCGGTTCATTCCCGCAGCCGCCGGCCGCCCTTCGCCGCATCCCTTCGGCGCATCCCTCCGAGGATGCTTCTTGCTTTTTTTTTTTTTATTATGTTATTCTTATTAATCTCTTTTTATTTTGCCTTTTTTCCCCCTTTTCCCTTTCGTCTTTCAGCAGCAAACTTCTGTCCGCGGGGCGCAGGCTCCGCCGTGCCCGACCGCCGGGGCAGCCCCTTCGCTGCCTTCCCCGCGCTGCCTCCGCCGCCGCCCCCGCCTCTCCGCGGCCCCGAGAGGAGGGGCTTGGCGGCCCGGCCCCCCACCTCCTCCCCGCCTCCCTGGCCCCGGAGCCCTCTCCCGGCTCTCCCCCAGCCCCTGGACCTGTGTTTTGGGCGAACCTCAAGTCCCCTTGGGCATGGCCCCTTTCACCCCTTCCAGCCCCAGGAGGGCTTCTTTCTCCCCCACTGCCCTCCTGGGGTCCCAGGACCCCCCCAAGCCTCCTCTCTTTGCAACCTCAGACAGGGCGCTGGCTCAGGATGGCAGCACCATCCCCATCCCCTTGGGATTTATGTCCTAATCTTGACTGTTTCCTAGCAGAGACGCAGCCCTGAAGTCTTAGCCCACATCCTACCACCCCTCCCAGCCATGATAATTCCCTCTTACATGATCACCTCCCAAATCTTCAAAATACACCTCCATAAATTCACGTGATGTGCTTCCATAACCCTCCATCCAAGTCCCCACGGCTCCTACCCCATGATGTTCTGAGCCCATCCAGCCCCTGCATGATGTCCCTCACCACCATCCCCTGGTGCTTCTCCCACCCCCCAGCCTCCCCCACCTTTAATTCCCATGTCCTGGCAGGTGACCCTCATTCAGGAAACCAAGCAGCAGTGCCTAGCTCCTTAATCTTTATGATGATGAGTGAGCATCGTTTGCCACTACCTCCATTTCATGCATGGAGTAGCTGAGACACAAAATGTGAAGTGATGTCTTCAGGTTCACCCAGTAATTAACTGACCGACGGAATAAGAAGCCTCATTCCCAAGTCAGTACCCTGTAAACACGGCCACCTCTGTTCTTCCTACTAAAGCAGGCTTGTCCTTTCAAAGGTCTTCTCTTTTTCTCTTTTATTTTCTTTTATTTTTTTCTTTTTCTCTCCTCTCTTTTCTGCCTCACCTTTGCCTTTCTCTCCTCCCTTCATTTTATTTTTCTCTTCCCTTTCTATCCCTTCTCCTCTCCTCCCTCCCTTTTCTTTCTTTTCTCTTTTCCCTTTCTATCCCTTCTTCTCTCCTCCCTTCATTTTCTCCCTTTTCTCTTCTTCTCCCTTTCTATCCTTTCTCCTCTCCTCCCTTTTCTTTCTTTTCCCTCCTTCTCCCTTTCTATCCCTTCTCCTCCCTTCCTTTTCTCTTCTTCTCCCTTTCCATTCCTTCTCCTCTCTTCCCTTCCTTTTCTTTCTTTTCCCTTCTTTTCCATTTTTATCCCTTCTCCTCCCTCCTTCCCCCTCTCTCTCCTAACACCGAGGCTCCTCTGATGATTGAGAGAAGCACCAGGGCACTTTTTCCACGCTGAAAGCTCAGGCAATGCTTTTGAACATTTGCAGCCAGAGCCTTTCTCTACTGCTGGGTCAGGTATTTTAGCTAAACAGGTATTTAAAGGCTCTGTGAAGGTTATTTTTCGCTGGAGCTGTTCAGGGTTCTTAACTTGCGTTTCCTCGTGGCATCATCTCATTAATCCTCCGGCAAGTTCTCCTAGAAAACCAGAGCAATTGCACATTTTTGTTTTTCACGAGCAAAACAGAGAAAGGAAATAATTCATACAGCCATTTGTAGGTGTTATAACAAAGTCAAGAAAATACTTTTTTTTTCTTTTCCTATTTTTTTTTTGTCTTGGCAAATCAAAAGGAAAATGTGATCCCTGACCTTTCTCTCCTGTTTAAGTTTTCATTTTTCCTGGAGCTGTTAATTTAGCCAGTTTTTAAGACCTCTGTCAAAATTGGAAAGTTGTAAATAAATGAATGTCTTTAATAACTCTATTTCACATCCAAAATGAGCATTTCCCGACCTACACAGTAGGGAAAAAGAAAGTGTTAATAAATCCTCATTTGGAGTAAAAAAAAAAAAAATTACTCTTGAGGTTTTATTTTTTTTTTTTACTTCTTAAAGAAGAGTATAGTTATGTTTAAGAAAATTTAAAAAATGAAATTGCAGTGAGATGCCATTGAAACATCTAGCTGGGCAACTGGGGAAATGATTGGATTTTTCTGCTTATTATTATTTTTAATTATTTTGCAGATTCTTTTGCAGCGTTCTATTTTTGAAGTAGCAATTTGCCCTGGAAAAATAATATCACTGGAACATATGTGAGTTTTTGTGGGGGTTTTTTTTAATAAATTAAAAAAAAATATTTTCCTTGGAAAGGATCTGAGATAATCTGATGTCCTTGGATGCAGGAGGTGACCTGATCTCCATCACCCCATGTGTCCCACCTCCCACAAGGATGCTGGGACGTGGGGACTTCCTTTCCCTGACACTTTGTCTTGTCCCCTTGTTGAGGTCAGAGGTGCAAGAAAATCTTCCTTTTGGTCAAATCAGTGGAACTGCGTCAACCTCCTCCATCTGCAGAGCTGGAGCTGGAGGAGGCAACGCACAGGCAGCCTTGCTGTCGCCTCTTGGGCTACGGATGGGCTCCAACATCCTCCTCGAGACAAGGGGAAGCTGTTGAGGAATCAGTGCTATGAAAGCAACACTTCTTCTGAAGTTTGAAGAAAAAAAAAATAGAAAGTGGTTTCACGGATGGGAAAAGTCCAGGCATAGACAACCCCCAACATTTGTCCCAACAGGGAGGCATTTCCTGCCTTTTCTGTAATTACTCGCATGGAGGGGGGAGACCCCCATACACTGGGAAAAGCCACTCCAAGAGACATGCTGCAAATGCTGTGAAGAGAGAGGGATCATTGTTCCTTGTTGCCGTATTTATCAGATCTGAGCTTTCTCCTAATCGCTGGGTGGATGCTGAGATGAAAAGAGTTGAGTAAAACCACTCCTTCCACACACAGGCACACACCCCTCCTAAAATTACTTGCTACCTTGCCTTCCAAAAGAATTAGTCAGGTGTAAAAAAAAAAAAAATCCCATTGTTGCTCATGTTAGACCTGATCCTGAAAAGCTGCTCCCCAGAGCTCCAGACAACAGATTTAGCAAAGGCAATGAAAGAAAGAATTGTCTGGGGTAGGTCCATGGGAAATCACCGGGCAGGGAAGGCACATAAAATATGCTGATTAAAAGAAATGCACTTGCGAGGGTGAAACTGGTTACAATGGAAATGGGAACAGGACTTTTGTCTGTCTTCCACAAGTGAAACCGATCTGGAGGACTCTACCTTGCACGCTCCCATGACAATAGATGGTCCCTAATAAAAAAAAAAGCTGTAGAAACAAGGCAAGAGAAGTGTAGTCATCTCTTTTTATGAATGGTGAAGTGGTGAATGAGAGATTAAGGGATGCACGCAAGTCAAGAAAGTTGGAAAACAGCTGGGAACATTCCTGAACATCCATCTATCCATCCATCCTGCCACAACTGAGATGGGTTTAAGTTTGGATTTAGGATGAGAATAATGTTGGTAAAACACTGATGTTTTAGTTGGTGCTGAGCAGTACTTATACAACTCAAGGAGTTTTCTGCTCCTCACCCCACCAGCAAGGAGGCTGGGGGTGCACAAGGAGTTGGGAGGGGACACAGCTGGGACAGCTGACCCCACTGACCAAAGGGATGTTCCATACCATATGGCACCGTGCTGAACAATAAAACTGGGGAGATGTTTGGAGTGATGGTGTTTGTCTTCCCAAGTTACCACTACATGTGGTGGAGCCCGGCTCTCCTAGAGATGGCTGAACNTGGCTGTGTGATGCTTTTTGCTGGCTGGGGTTGAACCAGGACAGGTACCGTTTTGGAAAATCTCAAAATTTGAGCTAGGATAGGACCTTTTACGTCAGGTCGACAAACATCTTTAATGTGGCTTCAATAAAAAACCTGCTGATGAGCTAACCTTGTTGCTATGATTGATAGGCTTGTGTTCTAATGGCTCAAAGTTTCTTGAAACCAATCCAGCTTCACATCAGCTGAGTATAAATACAATGACTGCAGAGACCCATAAACCCAGTCCTTCTTTACTTTAGCAATAAGCTGACTTTCTAAACTGGATTCTAGCTTGCCTCTTGGGGTCAAAACATACAGACCCTAAGCAAAAGTTTGTGTGCAAAGAGAAATATTTACCAAAGCGACCTGCAGAGCAAAGCACAACACTACCTGCTGTGCCAAGAATGTTCAGAAACAGAAGAAAAAAGGATGAACTATATCTCCTTCACCAAAAATATTTAGCAGTCTAGCCCAGGAAGAAAATCCAGGGGAGGTAAATCCAGTTGGACAGCCCTAGGGAGGGCAGAAGAAGTCAGGGGCATCAAAGAGAAACAAAAGCAGCTCAGACCTCCTTCTATATAAACAAAAATGAGGTCACCCAAAGGAGGTAGATGAGGGACAGGTGGGTTTTGCTGGAGGTTTTAAAGCTCAGAGAGGAAAGAGGATTAGCTCAGAGCCTGAGGAATGGCTGGTACCTTGTCTGCAGGCACAGGAGGATGTTTCTGGGGCAGATGACATGGGATGCTCCACAGGGGGATAGTTACTGGATAGGCTCTCAGGTGACATCCCTTCCTACACGCATACACTGATAGGACCCTTATTTGATGTCATTCATTGGGACAACAAGAGGAAACAGTCAGAATCATAGAGCACGAGCAGTAGTTCTCAATGAAAGTCGATGACTTGCCACTAGGATTTTGATGCTGCTAAAACTTTTCCAAACAGCTTCCTTCAAAATCTATTTCTACTGTAGAGTCAGGTGTGTTACCTTAACACAGGATTTTATGACTGTTAAAATCTAACAAAGTTAAAAAAAAAATTAGACTGGACAATTTCACAGAAGAGTGCTCCAGCAAAGGTAAGTTAAGTACAGAGACCTCACCTGTGGCTCAGGAACTCCCAGAACTGCAAGTTTGGAGGCGAGGGGAGTATTCTGAAATGGTTTTGCCCCGTGATCTCCTAGTTCTTATCGTCTTCTTTAGATATCCACTACTGGCCACTGTCAGAGAGGGATTAACCTTTTCCTGATCTGTCAGAGCTGCTGTGAGGTTCATCCTTGGCTCTGTGCTTAAGCACCAGCTCAAGTTATCTCCATCACCTCTCCCACCAGGTGCTGCCTCTGCTGGTTTTAAGGAGGAGAGGGCAGGAGGAGGGTCTTGGCTCTGTCCTATCAGCTGTTTGTGAGAGCATAAGAGCTGTGAGTTGAAAATTTGTCTGGGTTTTGCCAGTTTAGGAAGTGTTCTCCTTGCTCCTCTCTATTGCTTGCAGATGATATGGGATGTTATGGTTGTTAAATTTCTGGAATAACGTCACACAAACATATTAAATTGGGCTGGCAGGAGAGAGGAGAGTTCCTTGCTACCATTTAAGAGCAAATAAAAAAAAAAAAACAAACCAAAAAACCAATAACTGTGGCTGTTGTCAGACCTTTTTGCGAAGATCCTCATTCTTCCGAGGACTCCAGAGTGTCTCAGCAGCTGTAGAGTGTTTAAACTCTTTGCTAAGCAGGTTTCACTTTCCAGGAAAATGCCAGGACCTTGGGAACCCTTGTGTGTTTTGCAAAGTCTGCTCCTTTGGTGAGATCCTGGGAAGCCTGAGCACCCATCCAGGTCAATTGGGGAACCACACAACCTTGCAGGGTCACACCATCAATAGACACACCAAACCACAGTCTTCGCCTCGCTGGAGTGCAGCCAAAATAAATATTTCACCTTTGCTTTCAGTTGAGATGAAGAGGGTGGGAAATCAAAGTGGGTCATGGAAATGCACTGAGAAATGAGAACTACGGGGAAGCTCTATCCCAAAAAACACCGTATCGGGAGGATGGACTCTCCATCACCAGATCTCCAGGGACCAGCCTGCACAGGATCTGGAGGCAAGGATGCAAAAGAAAAATGTCGAGTCAAGGTGCAGCCTCTGGACTGGGGACCAGCAAAACCAGGGCTTACATCTGAAAGAGAGAGGTGATGCAAGTGACATCAGAGATGTCCATTGCTGCTCAAAACTCTGCTGGGCTTTATAATAGGGAGGGAAGGGGGCAATAAAGACATGGAGAATGGCTAAGAGATCGTAGCATGCAATCCTGGTGTTGGATAAAATCACCTTTCTAGGAAAAAAAAAATGAGCATGTGAAAAATNAAAACTCTGCTGGGCTTTATAATAGGGAGGGAAGGGGGCACTAAAGACATGGAGAATAGCTAAGAGATTGTAGCATGCAATCCTGGTATTTTCTTGGATAAAATCACCTTTCTAGGAAAAAAAAAATGAGCATGTGAAAAATCTCATTTCTTTGGGTTTTTAATAAAATAAAATTGATGCAGTGCCATGGAGTAACCTTGTTACTCCAGTGGGAGAAGATGGATTTTGAAGAGGGAACCACGTCAAAAGTAAGGAAGTGGCTAACGAGGAAATTATACTGAAGAGGGCTGGACTGGGGAGCCCAACTATGCATGGAGTTTCTCCTGGGTCTGTCCTGCAACTGATTTATTCCAGGTTTGCAACAGCAGTTTTGACCCCCAAGGTGGAAATGAAGTGCTACTGAAGTCTGTTGATGGAAAAAAGCTGGGAACCCCCTGTGAAATGGAGGAGGAGCACAGGAGTATGTCAAATAATCAAACATCCTGATGCTGGGAGCTTCATACTCATCATCCCACCACCTCCCTTGCAATGTGTGGGAGAGGAAGGGAAAAATCCCTGGGGTAGACAGACCCGACCAAGTGCTGTCCCTGCCAGGATGTGACACAGTGTCTGGTCCAGCTTCCGAGTCCTGAGATGGAGCCACTTCTCCTAAATCCACTTAAGATGTGCAAACAGCCCCGTCAGTAGCGGCTCGCCAAGCTGTGTGCTGAACTGTGGCTTTCTCCGGGCTGCAGTAGCCTTGGTAACTCTCAGGGAAAAAAATAACCTAATTTTCTCTTTCATCCATAAGCCGAACCCTTTAATTTGCTTTCAAGTGAATTAAACATAAGCCTCCATTTTTCTAATTCCTTTGTCCTAATTTAAAAGTACTGACATTTATCAAAGGAGTTTTCTAGATTTCCCATTTTCAGCTCTTTGTTTTAGTATTTTTTTTTAAAATAAACCAGAGATTGACATTTTTATTGCTGAAATGCTTTCCTTCCCTCCTCCTTTTCTTAATAACACAGCGATATTGTGTTCATTTCAAAACTTTTTCTAATAACAAGGAGAGCAGCCTGTGTCCTGCTGCATCATCAAGGTGACCAGGTTTTATAACAGCTATCCTATCATTGACTTGTGTAATGAAAGAGGATTTTCAAAGGCAGACAGCCTCATTCAGAGGTCCTGAATGCCACCTTAGTCCCTTTAATGTTCCACATCCTGAACGACCCATGGTTCATCCCATGAAGTCATTAGAGGTAACAGATGCCAAGGAACAACCACAATTCTATGAAAACAGCTATATACCAGTGTAATTTTTTTTTTTTTTGCTTTTCCACAAACAGCAGCTGCCTGAATATCTTCCATCCTGCAAAGTGGGTTTGATGCCCTTGATCCTGCTGCCCACCTTTTTCTGAGAAAGGAATTTCATGCACATTGAGGGTGTCCTCTCAGAGCTGGCATGAGCACAAATGTAGGATAAAATACATCCTGGGGCAAAAAAAACCCTTCTTCCCTGGGGTTGAGGACCCTCTTGGAAAGTCTGGGCATTTGCTTTCCAAACTTGTTTTTCTTTCAGTCAATCATAGGGCTGGTGGAATGGTCCCAAAGCTGATGGACAGCCCTTGGGGATCCAAGTCCTGTGTTTATCCACTGGCATGGAGGGTTGACACTGGAAATATTTCCCACACGGCTTTGCTAGCCTGTCTCGGAGCTTTCTCAAGAAGGACAAGGGGACGGAGTTCACCCATCTCTAGATGACAGCTCTCCTCCAGACAGTGTTATTCTTCATTCCAGCACCAGCCTGTTTTTCCGTGGTTCATGACCAATTTCCATTTTCCCTCGGAATTTTGGGCTGTATTTTCTTTTCCTTTCTGACACCGATAGCCATTCCACCATGCATGAAGTTATCTAAGAGCATCTGATCTTCCATCAGTGTCAATCTTGAGTCTTGGCATTAGGAGGGAAATGATGGGAAGTTCTTAGCACCAGACTTAATTCAACATCTCTCATGACTGGGTCCAGCCAAGGTCACATTCTGAAGCTCACGCTCCAGTGACAGTCCCATCTGCTTAGAGAGCAACCTGTCCACACTGAGGACTAAAACCATCACTGTTATAACAAGGGTTTTATAATAATGGATTTATTCTTCCAACACATGTGGCAGTAGGAATGTACTAAGCTCTGGAAGAGGACTAGAAATTGTGTTGTATGCAGGGAAGAACAAATATGAAAGCAAGTTTAAGCTAAGATTTTCTCATCCTTTGTGCTGGAATTTGGGAGCAGCTGCCATGAAAGCTTCTCCTTGGGACGCAATGTTCTGGCTGTCCCAGCACGAGGCATAACCTCATCCCATCGCAGACACAGTGGTTTCCCTATGGTGTCCAGTCTTGCACACAGTGCCTCCTGGTTTGGCTGGGATGATAAATGGAGTTGGACCAGTTGGATTACTGGGAGTAAAGACAGTTGCCCTGAGCCAGGATCTCATACCATAAAGTGGAGAATAGTGAGAGCAAACAAAAGGATTAAGAATCCCATAATTTCCTAATTTTCACTGGCAGTAGGTTGGGTTCAACCCTTCAGCGCAGAGAAATGTAAGAACAGCTGAGCGTGGGACCTTTGATCGCTGTAACTCCATTGCTACTGAATTCATCTAAGCTGCCTGTTGCTAGGAATTGAGCTCTAAAAGGAAAAAACACGTATGTTGTTTCACAGCGGAGTTCTGTTCCTCATTCCCTGATGGACTTTTGCTGTGGAAATGCTTCGTAAATCAAAAAAAGTTTGCTTTATGGAGCTGGAAAATACCCTTTTAAAAATAAAGTAGGATTTCATTTTCTTCTGGTAGCAATTAGGAGTACAGGGTATTGCTGCCTTTGAAAATTGAGCTTCTTATTTAAATGTCTAAATACAGATTTAATTTTCCTGCTTTTGGCACCTAAGCTTGAAAATTTTATTCTTACGGATGAAAACAGAACATTATAGAAATTGAGTCTATGCCATTTTTTTTTCTGCTTTGGGAGACATTAAAAAAAAAAAAAGAAGAGGATCATTCATCAGTATTTGCACCTCTTTTATTCTAACCACTTGAACCAAAAACCCTCATGGACATCAGCCATTCTGGATATACCAAAGACTTTTCATTTTTTTTTTTTTCATCAGTGCCAGAATTAGACAACCCACGGCAAGTGGGCAAGTGTTAGTTGAACTGTTTCCCTCTGGGCTCTCAGTTGGGTTGTGCTGAGAAGGTAGCCTCCAGGTGGTAGAGAGAAGAGCAGAAAAAGGATTCTGTAGATTTATGGAGAAGATATGAAATTTTAGCAGAATCCTGGTAGAACATCAGCCAGCATGATGTTGTACAAAAAAAAACAGTCTTTGGGAGGTCTGTACCAGCTTTTGGACCCAGGGCAAGACAATTTGTCTCTGCAGCCCACCATCCCCTTCCCTTTTGCCAGCTCAGATCAGCACTTCTTTGGGGTCAACTCTGTCCATTTTTCAATATTTTTTCAATGATGGTCCTGACAAGGCTTTGATCACGGTGGTAGTCCCTACACACTCCTGGAATTTCATTAAGAAAGCAAATGAAAAGTGGAAGCATGGGGTCATGATCCACATCTGCACCCCCTCAGCCTCTTGTCTTTCCTCCATCTCTTGCGTGGGGTGTTTTCCCCAGGATGCTGCATGGGGGGTCCAGCTTTGGGAAGCAGAGGAGAGGTCCCTGGGGGTTATCACCACAACCACAGCTCCAAGGTTTCCCCACGATGGATCGTCTTTCCAGCCAAGCTGTTTGCTTGAGGGGTGAGAGAAGCAGAGGGGGTGGTGGGGGATGGAGATCTGCGCGTTACGGAAATCATCAGAAAATATCCTCGTCAGCTTCAGCGATAATGGGGAAAACAGAGCGGCCGGGGGCTGCCTCTGGTAAATGTGTTTTTAAGGAACGATGGGCTGCTGTGTCAGTATGTTGGATTCGGTTTTGCTCCCAAAGGCTGATTTAATGAAGAAAAATTCAGCAGGGAAAGAGGAAATGTGCACGCAGAGGGAAATGTCTCCGCTGCTGGAGGGAGGGGAGGACGGGGTGGTCCTCAGAAGTGTTTCCACATTTCTGCTTAATTGGACAGGTCCAGGCAGGTGGACTCGTCAAAATCGTTGATGAGCTGAGTGGTGGGGACCTCTGAGGTTGCTCCCACACCATCACCCCTCCAGCCAGGTGGCCCTGGGATCTCAGACCCCTTTTCACTACTTTTTATGGAAAGATTCAGCCTCAGGTTGGCCCTTGGCACCCTAGAAAAATGTTCTCTGCGACCACCCAGGGGAGTGAGCAAAACCAGCTCACACTCATCAGAGACACTCGTCCAGGGACAGTGAGAAGAAATAACGTGTTGGTGTTTTCTGTCATTTTCTCATCTTTCTTTTTGTAATTTTTTTCTCCTGGAGGAGGGGAGCAGAGAGAGGAGCAAAGGCAAAGTGAGAGATGGAGCAAAAGTGCAAGAGAAAAAGAAACAAAAGAAAGAAAAGGCATTTCCAAATCTGCCCTTTGCAATGTTTCTGTACATTTATGATAACCTACCCTCCCTCTCTCACGAGTCCCACTGACTGGTACATCTTCCCAGTTGGGATTTTATGCCTTGAGGAGCTCTCAGAGCATCTCTGCCTAAAAAAAATCTGCCCGTTTGTCCCCAAAGCCAAACCTCTGGCTTCCCACAGCCAGTGAATTCACTGTAATTGCCGTAATCTGCTGCCTATTACATCTGATAGCTCTGTTATCACTGTTAATAACAACTAATTAGGGAGGCTGTCACAGGGAGTGGTTCTGTAAGGGAAGGTATTTGTCCTTAACTTCACATGGAGGCTCTATATCAAACCAGAGGAAGGCACACGGCTTCAAGGGCATCAGCACTCTGTAAATTTTAGCCCCTAGCAGTGAAATGGAAATGCTTCACCGACTTGTCCCCATGGGGCTGGCTTTGCATGTTTACCAAAACAAACCAACAAAAAAATCACTGGAAAGGAGTTACCAAAACACCTAAATGTCAGGGGAAAAAAAAATAATTAAAAAAATTACAAAAATGCCAGCAGGGCAGGAGAAAGAGATGGAGAAAGCAGCAGGGTGCAGGCAGCTCTGGGCAACCAGGGGAGGATGCGATTAGAAGGTGGGATAAAAGGGGAAAGGACGATCTTTTCTTGACATTGTTGGATGCACCAAACCCCCTCCACATCCCAAAAGATTGGTCGAAAGCCAACAAGGATTGCCTCTGCGGAGTGAAGGATGTTTGCAGTTTTGATGATGGAATGTGAACACTTTTCCCCCAGTCACTCTTTCCTTCTCAGTAAAATGAAAAAAAAAATAACCCTCATTTCTCATTCTTAATTCTACGATTTCCTCCATGACCCGAAACCTCCATAAACCAGAACCTAAAGAGATGCTTTGTCAGGAGCTGGGAGGCAAAAGGAGATGATTGCTCACCCTGAAACCCTGAAGCATCTGACTTTGCAATGGGATTGTCTGAGACCTCATCCAACCAGAAAACTCACTCAGATTTCTGGTTTTGAGAAACACTCCCAAAGCTGCCGCAGCAGGAATGGGGATCGAGAAGCTGGAGATGCTCAGAGTTGTATTTTCCATCCATCATAGGTGCTTATTGAGTGAAACTCCTGCTTATGAATAGCAACGAAGACTGTAATCACTTTGGCAGTGAGTGCCTTGGCTTTCCACTATTTGATAAAAAGAACCCACATCTTTATGGTTTCTCTTTAATTAGAGCAGCGGCAATTTTGCAAGATGATGGATGGTCCCGTGATGCCTTTGCCAAGGTGGCCTCACGCTGCTGCCAGGTTCAGGAGGTGAATCTCCTGGTTTAGTTTGTTTTACTGCTCCTGCCCCTTCTGGGGTTTTGGCATCTGGTTTCATTTGTAAGGCTGGTCCTAAAAGCTTCTTTAATGGACGTTTGGGACCTTGTAAAGGGAAATGGTTGTGTAAAAGGTGCCACGAGGGACAAGCTTTTGGTTTTGTCCTTTAATCTTCCTCCTTTTCCTGCAACTGCTGCTGGTAGGTCACCTGCAGCCCATATTGTCCCTCACTAGTTGGAGGAGGAGCAAAATCACATCAGGAAGAGATATTTTCAAATGCTCAAAGCACTCACCTAAGCATTCAGATCTACAGGTTCGTCCCTTTGCTTTGCCACCCAGTGCTTAACATCCTTGGAACAATCACTTCTGCTACCACAGACTGCCTCAGTTTCCCTGATTATAAAAAAAAATCAGTGACATTTAGGACAGGTGCCAGGGACTTAAGAATTATTTGAGGACAAGAAGCCACTAGATGAAAAGGTGCTTTTGCAGGAAGACAAACACATATCCTGTACAACCATCTTGTTGGATTTGAACCATTTTACTTGCCAGGTTCAATTGAAGATCTTCCTTTCGCATGTCATTGCTGTCACCACGTACAGATGTTTGCAAAAGAGGCAGATGTTGGCAGTCTCTGCAGACAATGAGCAGCAAGGTCCCTCATTGCCCCGACTCTTCCTTCCTGACATACCTCGTTCTTGCCCTGACTTGTCTCAGCGGTATGCCCAGTGGTGCATCTTCCCTGGCAAACACTCAAAATATGTGGCAGGCTGGTTGCTGGAGACAGTCATTGAGATTTTCCTTAGAGTCAGAGGGGAGAAAGGGGTGGTTTTAGGGTGTAAGTCTTCTTGTCCCAAGCTACTTGTCTGTATCTGCTCACATGAACCGTGTCTTCTTATCTCTGCTGACTCTGAAGAACAAATGGATTGAAGAGGTGCCTGAATGCAAACATCTGAAGGCTGATAGGATGAATCTCATCCTCTGGGTCTATAAAGGCAACTAATCTCTACAACAAATGAATGCCACTTCTAGAGGACACAAGACAGCAGCAGCACGTTGTGTTTGATGTTTTTGTTCAAGGCCAGGCTGGATGAGGCTTTGAGCAACCTGGTCTAGTGGAGGGTGTCCCTGCCCATGGCAGGGGGGTTGGAACTTGATGACCTTTAAGGTCCTTTCCAACCAAAACCATTCTATGATTCTATGTTCAGGGTTGTTTGTCCCTGTCCTGCCAAGCAAGTCCCACCACAAAAGTCTCAAGTTGTGATGCTTGTTCTGGTCTCAGCCTCAAAACACCAGGTCACTGCAAAAGCAATCAAGGCTGTTGTGTGCCCTGTCCATGCAAGAATAGGAAAAAATAGTGCCTTCAACAGGAACGGGAATTTGCCAAGCCACGGCTCCATGGGTGTGGATTTACAGCGTGCATTTATGTGTATAGAGACATCTTCCTTCCAAAGAACCAGCAGATCAGATTGCTGTCTCAGTTGCCGCAGAGTAAACGAAGATTGGCTCGGACTGTGATGGAGTTTGCTGCCCCGAGCACACGGGCAGATGTTCAGCCTGCAGAGTCAGCACCCGCAGCCGGCAAGCTGTGCCCCGCACGGCAGCGGGGAGAGAGAGATTTCCCTGGGAAAAAGAAATTTCTCCATCCTAATACAGCTAGATATATGCTTTCAATTGCAGACTACAAAGTGAGTGATTTGAGGTGCTGGGTTTTGATATCATAATGTGCCCTATTTTCCATCTCTCAGGCATGAATAATGGAGTGTTGTGTCTGCGAATGCATGAGTCTGTCAGGATGCTGGCAAAGGAATTGCAAATCTCCAGAGCTCTCCTGTGACCACTCTCCTTTCATCTAATCCTGGGGCCAGGCAATTGCTAGAAATGCACTCAGTGGCCAGCAAAGAGCTGGCCTTGTTGCTGACAGAGGAGCTGGATGTGGAGCGATGTGCGAGCACGGGGAAGGAGCTGGACAGCTTCACCCCACCAGCAGCAATGTTGGACTGTAGCTGGGGTCACATCGTGCAGAAATGATGCACATAAATCCATGAAAATCTCAGCTGACCATGCAGACAGCTACAGGAGATGGGTATTCTCTCCCTGGAAAGCATCAGGTGGGATGTAAAGGGATGAGGCCAAGGTGCTGCATTTGGATGTTTCTGGGGATGTTCTGGAGCCCAGTATAAGTTTGATCCAGTTACGGTCCTATCCCTTCCCTGTGTTCAGGAGCATCCTCCCTGGGCAAACAAAACTTCAGGCAAGTGGAGACAGTCCACTGGACTTGTCAGCTCCAGGCACTGGCCACTGTTTGGTGACACCTTTCATCTGTTGTGCCTGAGCATGGAGAAACATGGCACAGGGTCTAAGCTGATCATTATACTTGGGTTAGAAAAGAGCTGGGAGGGATGAGCTGGAATGGCCACTTCCTTGGGTGTTTTTATTCAAATCTGAAAAAATGGCTATATGCTTGTTCAGGATGGGGGAAAAGATTTGGGAGAGTCACTAGTCTGGCAGAGAAGTGCTGACTCCAAGATTGCCCAGAGAAACTGTGGATGCCCCATCGCTGGAGGGGTTCAAGGCCAGGCTGGATGAGGCTTTGGGCAACCTGGGCTGGTGGGAGGTGTCCCTGCCCATGGCAGGGGGTGGAACTGGATGGTCTTGAAGGTCCCTTCCAACTCAAACCATTCTGTGATTCTGTGCTTTTATGATGAGATTTCTCCTGGGCTTCTTCACCAATGCCCCTCACCAAGGAGCTCTTGAGTTTTTCCCTGGTGATAATCTCTTATGTGTATTGTGCAAGAACAAATTCACCTTCCATCTCCAGTCCTTGAGATGGGTAGCTAGATGAGCAGGTTCTCAAGCCAGAACCCAAGATCCCTAAAATCCTGGAGGACATCATCCTCAAATGCGTCCATTATGGGTGACAATTGTAACCTGTGAGGCCTTAAAAATTTCATGCTGACATGCAAAAATATCACAGAGAGCTCCATGCAATGGAGGCTTGAAGCTTGCTTGTCCTCCTGTTTACACCATTGCCCACAGCCACGTTTCTCCAGCATCAGGGGTGAGGAGCATCGCAACCACACCTCAACTCTGTTCTTGGGAGAGATTAATCTACTCTTTGACAAAGTCTTAAAATGGTATAAAACAGCAGGGAACAAGCTTCTCATTTGGATTTGGGAGGGATCATCTTCTGCACCTGAGGGATTGCTAGGGTCAGGTCCCGTGTCTGGCCTCAATTTGGACTCCAGCATTGGGAGGCTGGGGCAGGGAGATGCTAAAGCAAACCAACAAGCCCATCACAGAGCAGACAACCTTCTTGTGTATGTTACTCTTGTCAGGCATCTTGTCCTCCCTTTTGCTAACCAGCAACAAAAAAAGAAAAACCCAAAACCTACTCTGCTGTAGAAGTTGTATTTGTCCTGATTGGAAGTTCTGGTGCCTCTGATGCTCTTTGAAGGCATTGCTGGGTAGGAGGGAGGTGTTTCCAGCAGAATTCAGAGCCAGACTTCGAATCAAGTTACATTTCAAAGTGCTCAGATCTTGTCTTGGATTAGGAGGAATTTGGATCTGCCCTTGGCAGCTGTTTCCACAATTTGGAGAATTCTCAGTCAGAAGCTGGCTCCAATTTCAAAGCTTTTTTTCATGACTCTTTGGGGCCTTGATGTAAGTATCATCCATTGATTCATTATCTCAAATGATGTAAGTACAGCCCAGAGGCAGGTTTGAACTGAAACTTTTGAGAATCCTTCCAAGTTTTCTAAGATATTCCAAGACTTTGACCTTACCAGCCTTTAAGGTGAATGTAGCTGGCAAATGTTTTGTTCTTTCCTGAAAACAGACATATAATCAAAACAGAAAAGTTTCTGTTCTTTCAAGGATAAAAAAAAAAAATATCTACCTTTCACTGAACCCAGTGTCTTGTGAGGTTTTGGTAAAAAGCTTCCCTGAGTTCAGTCTTCGATGAGAAATGTGAACATTTTCAAAGGAAGCAGACACTTTCCACGCACAAAAAAATAAATAAAATGAAATTGTTTCATTCCCCTCAAATCACTCTTTAAAAATGGTGTAACTGTAAACACTTTAACAGCTACCCCCTGGATGCAATGCTGCCTTTTAACTTACTGAATCACCTTCGAGGAGAAATCCTGCCAAACTCTGCTTTTCTTAAATCCTTACTGTCCAGACTTCTTCATCCTGAATCAAGGGATTGATGGATGTCATATCTACGCCATTGCACACTTAGGTAGCTCGCAGCATCACGCACCATGATCGTTCCCTTTGGCACTTTATAGCGTCTGCAAAGCCAGTGCCCAAATAATTGTTCCTTTGCTGGCTTCCTGGGCCAAATTCTGCCCTGTAACCCCTACTGGAGGATGACTCATTGTATTACTACTTCAGAGAGTGCTTTCCAGTTTATTAGATGGGAATTTTCCATTTCCTTAACCAAGAAGCTTTTTGTGTTTATTTTTTTTTTTAAAGCATAATAGCATCCTAGATCTTACCCTGTCCTCTCCAATTAGTATTTCCAATAACCACTCCAATGGTGAAGGAAGGCATTATTTTCAAGCGTAGCGTTCTCCCACATCTTCTCTAGCAGTTTTTAAAATTAGGTGCTATTATGACTTTCCTCCAGGAAAGCATTTGAGGATTTTCTTTGCTTCCAATCACAATTACAATATATCCCCTTGCAGTTCATCTCCCCCCTGGGCTGGAGGATAGGAGCGCAGAAGCACAGCTTCCTACCCCAGAGTTTCATCAGCCATGAGAATTTTCTACCTACTCCGGGAAGCCGAAAAGAAGCAGAGAAGAATGGCAGCAGGAGATCTGGAGAGTTATTTTTCCTCCCTTGTACCCCTAAATATCCTTCTGCAGTTCAAAGGGGAAGACAGTCAGTTGTTCCCATTATTCTCACGTGGCACCGGTTATCAGAGAGCCCGAGTCTCTGGCACCGTACTCTGGACTAATTGCGGTTTTCTTCAAAATCTCTGGTTCCCACGACAAGGGTCTCCCTTCGGCTTGATTCTGCTGTTGGTTTTCCAGCCTTGTCAAGGAAAATCCAGGAGATACCTCTATACTCACTTCCCCATGTCCTGTATAACCCACCTGTTCAACCCAGCAGTTCCCAGACACAACCCATAATGCCTGGCCAGACGAAACCATGTGGTCTATAGGCTTTGGGTTTTCTTTCTGAAATGGGAAATCCTTGGGTCGGCAGCGAGAACTCCCTTCTGTGAGGTGGTTTACGACTCCCACATGTTCCAGGGCAGCATTTCCTGAGGGTCCCACCTGGAGATGAGTCAATGTGCATTTTCCAAGCTTTGCTCTGTGAACGAAGTGTCTCGTTCCCCATGGGGTCATAGCTCATGGTCAACTAATATTGTTCTCTAAGACCTGTTAAGATGTCTGTTTTATTGTTGCAGTTTTTACCATACTGGGGATGCACATTGTCACGATCTTTGAGGCTGTCATAGAGTCATAGAATCACAGGATGGTTTGGGTTGGAAGGGACCTTCAAGACCATCCAGTGCCACCTCCTGCCATGGGCAGGGACACCTCCCACTAGCCCAGGTTGCCCAAAGCCTCATCCAGCCTGGCCTTGAACCCCTCCCGTTACATGATCCTGAAAAGGGAAGAATCGTTTGATCCATGGTGGTGTTGAAGGAAGAGGATGCGCTGCAGAAACCAAGTTGCTTGTCCTGAAACTTTAGCAGCACAAGTTGACCCAGACGACTCCCTCCTCCCATTTATCTGGATCTCCATTTATCTCCATCTCCCTCCCTCCATTCCTGGGGAACAATAAATCAGGATTCAGAGTTGTCTATGGAATGAGAACCCCAGACCTCATTTCTCAGCTGGTGTAAATGAATTTATATCCACCAGCTCCACTGGAGCCAATATGCACTTGGGGTGAGCACCAGACCCCTTCCCCCCAGTCCATTTTGGTCCTCTCTGTAACACTGTAAAATAAAATGCACATGTTAAAAGATGTCTTTCTTTTTCCTTTTTTTCCCTGACAGACATTACAGAAGAGCAATTTCCCCAAAGTGTTCTCCAGAAGCAGTATGTAGTATGGCTTGATTAGTTTGCAAGCTTCCTTTTTTTTGTGGTGCAGCTGCCCAGAAATCAGGCTGAGAGCAAGGGTGGGAAACTTTGCAGCTCACAGCCTGAGTGCAAAGAATTGCTGCCTGCTTAACTGGTCTTTTGCCTCCAAAAATCCTCTTTTGCTGTGCTTTCCCTCCGGGGCTGCAGGAGCAACTGTTTTCTTAATGGTATTTCTTGGCTGGCTTTTGGGTTTCTTTTTGGTTTTTCGGTTTTTGTGTTTTTTTTTTTTCTTTTCTGTCTTTTTTTTCCTTTTCTGTCTTTATATATATATATATATATATANATATATATATATATATAAATGGTGTATGTAGAGACGGAGAGGTGTTGAGCACAGATTGAATCCCGAGTTGACAGGACACAGAACAGAGTCCTCTCTCAGGAGAACACAAATGTGTTGGGAAAGGAAATCCCAGATTGTTTGAATTTAAGTGCTAACAGCCCCAACATATGTCTGAGTCTTTAAGTGAGATTTGCAGAGGAGGTTTGTGTTGGGGTGGCTGGAAATCTTCTTTTTTGCACTTTACCATTGCTGAGAGCCACCAGCTCCCCACTCGTGTGATGGGGAAGGTGTTTACACCATCATCTCTCCAAACATCCTGCTTTGGAGCTGGGAAAAACCATCCCAAAAAATCACATCTGGTGTCAGCAGGACTGCTTGGACATCCTCAAGCTCCTTGGGTCCTAACAAGAGACTGAGGTCCTGTGGAGCTCAGCACCGGCGTCTATCCTGTGCTGTGATATGCTGAGCAAGAATGATGCAAAGTCCAGGGCTGGAAATGCAAATACAGCCTTGTTCTTTGGGGAGGACCCTAAAACAAGTCCTAAGTGCCTGAAAATTAGGCTGAGTTGTTGAACTATATGAGCAGGAAAATACAGAGGCTCGAGGTTATAAGAATTGAACACCTTTCCCCAGTCAACTACATCTCTCCAGAAATAAATCCTTGTGTTTGAGATAGAAACCCACATTCTCTCTTTGTTTACAGCTGTGAAGACCAAGATCTTTGTCCATGGGCATTACTCAGTCTTTCTTGTCGTTCGTCAATTTTTTTCTCACCTTTGGAATATATTTAACGTCTCTCGCCTGCTGTGGATTCTCTGGTGTCTAGTACAGGCGCCCATGTTCCGCTCATCCCTTCTGAGCTGATGGGTCTCCCTTACTTTGCTGCTTTTCCCAGATTTGGTTAGCCATGAGAAATCTCCCTCTGCTTTGGAACTGGTTGAAACTCATAAAAGGATTCAGGAGTTTTTGGAAGGAAGATAAGGAGGAAGAGGGAAGGAAAGACCTAGAAACAGACAGAAAGAACGCCACTCCTTGAAGAAAAATAAATCCACGATGAAACCCACCTTCACAATTGGCATGGGACCAGAATTCAGGCATTTGGGCTGCTTTCTTTGGTAGCAATTTTTGGATGCTGTCTGCCCACACAGGGCCAGACCCTGTGGGTCATACTGCAGGTCTCGGTAGGACGCACAGACAAATCCCCGCGCTCTTGTGAGCCTGTTTAAACAGAGACTGCAAATCCTGGGAGGCACAGGGCACTGTGTTAGCACAAGACACCCCGAGGGAGCAAATTCTATCCTTTTTCTGTGCTCACTGCCCCATTCCCAGGAGAGAAAACCAGGAGAATGGGGTCAAACGAAGTGCTGCAGGCAGAGGTGCTCTCCTCCAGGAGCTAATGTGAGCTGAGGTCTTTCCTCCCCAGGTGATGCTTCTTCTGTGGGAAGAAGGCTAGCTGACAGTGGCATGGTGTCATGCCCATTAAAGTGACCCCAATGCTCTCTGTTCATTATCTTACCCTTTCCATGCCCAGCACCTTGCCCCAGCGCTGTCCCCAGCCCTGCCCAGCTTCCAGCTGGAACCTCAGCAGAGTCAAGGGCTGCTGACATGCAGGAAGGTAGCGAGAAGTTCTGAAAGCTTTTATTCTTTTTTTTTTCCCCTCAAATTTTTATATTTTCAATTACTGTCTGCAAGCACAGACTATTTATAATCAGGAGAAGGTACTCCACCTACGCTACCGAGAGATACAGCGTGGTTCAGAGCAAGGTTCAGAGCTCAGGAATCGTTCTTTTAAGTGATCCTGGCTTTACTGGAATATCAATAAAAAACAACTGATGTAAGTCAAGCCCAACTATTTCCCTCTTCCTTCTCAGAGAAAAGAAAAAAAAAAAAAGTGAAAAAAACACTCATTTAGGGTCAAACCAAAATATTTCCCTTGACCACCTGATTCAATTTTTTGCTTCATTTCTAAGTTATTAAAAATAAACAGGTCCATTCCGAGAGAAATTCCACTTTGAAACGGCGAATAGAAGCTGAAAGGTTTTGCTTTGAAACCACTCTGGTGTTTCTGATGTGAAACATAAGACGGGTTGAAAAGAAACATTTTGACATTTCCCTTCCATCATCCCCATACTTTTATTTTCAGCTGAAGCCATCAGCTACACTCAGCCCATATTCACAAATAACACACTGCCCCCAACCCTCCCTCCACTTTTAATTGAATTAATTCTTTGTTAAAAATGACTTGATGGACTTTACACAACCTTTGGTCCAAGCTGGTTCAACAACTTTTAATTTCTGCTTTATTCCTTGGGAATTTGCTGTTTATCCAGCAAGGATGAGGACACTGATATTTTGGTGATTACAGCCCAAAATGACATGGAGAAGAGAACAGATTGCTCCCTTTCTGTCTGGGGAAGGGGGGAAAACAGAGGAAAAATTACATAAAGATCTTTCCTGAGCAAAAGCCGGAGGCAGCGACCCCAGAAGGACCGCAGAGCTCAACACATCATCAGAGGTATGTTTGATCCATCAGGACCAGCTCCCACCACGGGAGCGGGAGCAGACAGCAGCCGAATACAGGTAGAGGACCCAGGGCTGCCTCAAGGGTAGGCTGTAAAGGAGAGCCTTTTTGTTTCTTTGTGAAAATCCTCTTTTCAGCATCCCTCCTCAGCCAGCACTTTCACAGACCGTAGTTTAAATTGGATAATGATCTGGGTTAAAGTAAATCTTCCTCTTGTGGCAAATTGGACATTATTCTGCTGGTTTTTCCTGCTCCTTCCACACGTCTCTATAATTGCATCAAAGAGAAAGGGCAGCACATTCATTAGGTACAGCCACAAAGAGATCAAGAAGACATTGGTTTGTGATACATGGTGTCTACCCCATGAGCACGCACTTGAGTGCCATGCCCCAGCATCGTCCTCTCTAAGGGATTTTAGGTTGAGGTTTATTGCTAGGAGGAAGAATTTTCCAGGAGCAGAAGATCTTGCCAATAACACTGATATGTCCAAGGGCATGTGGAAGTGTATCTTCGTTAGTCTTGACCTTCCAACAGCTCCAGCTTTGCTCAGCTCTCACTTTAAATGAACTGTGATCAATTAAAAGCTTTGCTCGCTGCTTGTTCAAAGAGCATATAAATCTTCAGAGTCTGATTTTTTTCCTTTTGGACTGCCTTTGGAAGTCTAAAAATAAAGCCAGTGCCAATTCTAAATATTTCATGTCTCCATGTTCCCAAGTTCAAATGAGTCTGACGGCTCTGGTAAGCTGTAAAGAAACAACCAGAACGGACCAGAAATCTTGGAAAAAAAAAAAAAAATCACCTCCTGTTACCTCTGAGGGGAAAATATTCCTTTATATTTTCTTCCTTTTTTGGATGAATGTGGACTTGTTGGGGGACAAACGGGAGGGTTCCAGTGCTGTTTGTTGTTAGATTGCTGTTGAAATCCAGCTGTAAAGACCCAAAGGAGTTTCCCACTCTTCTGAAATTATTTCAGTCTGGGGAGGACATATCCCAGCAAGCTGCTATGGAGCAGCTGAAAATTGGTTTTAAGAGGTGGGGGAAATATTCTTCTACCTGGAGGTGCATCTTCCTAACTGGTAGTTCCTCATTAAAGATGGTGGGCAGAGAGTATTGAGCCTGTATGGCTGTTTTCTCTCCTGCCCCTCTTTCGAGGGTAAGTGCAGGACCATGCTTTCCCAGGCTGTCAACGTGGCACGTTGGAACGTGTCCTACATTCACTTAAAATAAATAAGTCTGCGTCAGACCAACTTTCTCATGCTAATCGCGTCACTGGAGACAGTGCAGACAAATGGTGTGGGACACTGTCTGTGCCTACCAGGGAGGGAACGACACTCCTGCCCCTTGCTAAGGCCAGATTCAGAGCACAGTGCCTCCAGCCTTCCCTGAGTTAGCACTGCTGGGTGCTCCAGGACTGTGTTTCTCCCCACCACAGGTCACTGCCCAGGCAGTCGTATCCTCAAACAAGAACTGTTGTTGGCTAAGGACCAAGAATTGATCTCACCATTGGGTGTTGGAAGTGCAACCATGAATTTCTTCCATTGCTTCAGAGATGCTGTTGGCCACATGGGCTGTTAGATCAGGCAGAGAGTGACTCCTTAGGAAGAAATTTTTCACTGTGAGGGTGGTTACACACTGGAACAGGTTGCCCAGAGAAGCTGTAGATGCCCCATCCCTGGAGGGGTTCAAGGCCAGGCTGGATGAGGCTTTGGGCAACCTGGGCTAGTGGGAGGTGTCCCTGCCCATGGCAGGGGGTGGCACTGGATGATCTTGAAGGTCCCTTCCAACCCAAACCATCCTGTGATTCTATGATTCTGTGATTCCTTTCCCTTTGTAGATACGGTCTCTTTCCTACAGCTGAGAACGAAGGGCTGCTTCTCTTCCTAGACCCTTACCTTGTCGGCAACCCTGTGTAGGAAAGCTGCTGGACTCGGGCTGTAATAAGAAGAGCAGCTCTAGTGTCCTGTCTTCAGGGGAACTCTGCTGCTCAGGACCCTACCTGATAGCCCGGAGAGGCCAGTCGAGGAAAGTGGCACGATTTACATCAGACGACAATCCAGTCTGGTGTCTAAAAGCAGAGGGAAAAGACAAAGTTCCATAAAACCAGAGGTGGATGCCTGGAAAACTCATTAAAAGCCCTCAAAATACAATGGATAATGAATCCTCAGCGGGCCATAATGTCTGTGTAACCCAGTGGGCAGCTGACACCACATTTATCTTCCAAATGTTACCTCTGGTCCCTTAAAAAACACATTATCAGAGCAGATCTGTGTTGCTGGAGGACTGGAAACACAAACACTCCAATTAAAATCTTTATTGGTCAGACAATGCCTGAGAATTAAAGTCCTGCGCTGAGCCTGTCCGTCTCCCACCGATGCCCCCTAAGATACACCGCTGCAAAGGACATGGGGGAAAACACCGTCCTTTTGCTGCTTGCCAGCTAATCGTGGGTTGCTGTGGCTTTTTTTGTTGTTGTGTTGTGTTTTGGTTTGTTTTGTTTTGCTTTTCCTCTATCCCCCAGCATTGCAAATTCATTAGTCACAGGGGCGTGAGGTTAAACGGCACTGCGTGCAAGTCACATTTTATTTTAGGTTGCATAAGCTTCACAGAATTTCTGCCTAATGCTTTTGCATTCTCTCGCGCCCTCTCCTCCTCTTTTCCATTATTCTTGTCAGTCTAACAACTAACAAGACTGATCTTGCTCACTGCTTTCTGATCCCTGCTCCCCCTTGCAGCTCTCCCTTTGCAGTACTTTTCATTGTAATACAGCTGAATAGGAAAGATTCAAAGGCACAAAGGACCATGACGGATTTACTTCCCGTCAGTCTCCATTGAAGCACGGGTGCCCTTGTGCCCTTGAAACCTCACCAACACTGAAAAACTGGGGGATCTTACACTGATCTTCAAACTAATCCTCATGTTGTTGTTGTTCTACCTTCTCCCACCTTCCTTTTGGTACTGGGGCTCATTGGTCAAGGAGTATGGAAGTTAAAAGAGGTAGCAGGTTCCCACCACCTGGGACGCCAACCTATGATACCTGTTTAGTAGCAGAACATGTCGTCTTGGCTCTGTGTTTTTGTTCTTGTTCCTTATTTCATGAGCATCATCGTGATGCTGGAGTGTCTTTCCTTCCTATTTACGCTGTAATTACGGCCATTGGGATTCACATCTTTTGAAGTCTTTAAACTTTGAATCTCTAAAACTTCAAGCCAGTGTACACACCTCCATCTGAATGAGCTGCCCACCCTCCCTTTCTAATCCAGGGAGCAAAATGGGTCCTTCTAGGAATGACTCATCGCCTTCTAAATAAATTCCTAAAATAGACCAGATAGCTTGTGCCCTGTTTTGCCCCGTTGGCTACAAAGGGAGCTCAGGGCACTTCAGGTCCAGTGGAGGATTCTACATCACAGACCTGTCCACTTGGCCGGAAGAACCCCAGTGGAGATGACTGGCTCAAGAGTGGGCATGTAGACTGAGAGTGTTTAATATCAGGGAAGATTCCAGCAGAACCAGAGTTTCTGGGTAGGTCAGACAAAGCCTGGTAGCTGGGTTATGGGTGCTTTAAGAACAGCAATAATGGTCCTTTCTAGATACAAGACCCTTCCAGCTTTATTCTTGCCTAATGTCTTTGAGAAATTTGCTGCACACTAAAGACAAAGACCCAGTGACAGCTCTGGGCAGGAAACCATGAGGTTTAATGAGGATGTAGGGTGGGTTGCACACGGAAGGAAATGTCAGGGTGAAGAGAAAGGTTTCTATGGCATATCTGCTAATGGTTTGCTGGCTCTGGCTGTTCACGAGCAGTTGCCATCTAATCTTCAGGAAGTTACTGGGGGTACTCGTACTTGGGTGTATTCTTGAACCTGTGGCTATATTTACTGCTCGTGCCAGACTCAGGAGTTGGTGACATTTAATGTGTGCTGAGAAAAATATAAGGAATGGTGTCCATGTTCATCTCAACAGTGTTGCGGTGTTGACACTGGTGGGAGATGATGGCTAATGGGACACAGGTGACACCCTACCCTACACAAAGCACGTGGGTGGTGAACATGCAACACACCTGTCTTCCAAGGAAGTCTGTCCTCTGGGCCGAGGTGTCAGGCCCTCTCAGGGAATACTTTAACCAGGATGCAATTATTTTAGAATCAGAGAGTCATATAATGGTTTGGGTTGGAAGGGACCTTCAAGATCACTGAGTTCCAACCCCCTTGCCATGGGCAGGGACAACTTCCAGTAGACCAGGTTGCCCAAAGCCTCATCCAGCCTGGCCTTGAACCCCTCCAGAGATGGGGTTTTTAACACTTATTTTGACCTTGGACAAACAAGATCAACAAAAGTCCCATATTTTGTTGGTATCCAACCAGCTTGATCGACACACAGTTCAGAAAAACACTGTCTCCTCTCTACGGTGATGAACACCAACCAACATCCCCGCCTCAGGACATAAAAAGAACATAAAGAGAGACTTGAGCTTTTGTTTTTCATCAGGAATAACTATTTAGCATAAATTGACCTGGGGGTCTACAAGCCATGGAAATTCCCCTTTGGAAAATGTTCTTGAGGAAGAAAATTGGGGAGGGAGATGGATGGGAGAACAGTTAGAGGCCAACCATGCACTCTATCAACCTTAAACGAATGAGCTGTCACACGGATATATAGGGAGAGGGACATAGGTTAGTAAATTAAAGCTCTGACAGCTCTTGACTCCAGTCCAACGCGCTAATTGGAAAGACTTCAACTGTTGCTGTCCCCAGAGACCTATATCTCAGTCACAGCCCTGCCCTCCCCAGGTCAGCCCAAAGAGCTGTTATCGTCTACCACTTGGTCTTTTCCTGGAAGAGGCTCAGGAGTATGAGAACAAGAGAAAATATGTTTTCTTTACTCCTATATGGCTTTTCTGAGCTCTTCCATGCTTCAGCAGGAGCACACAAAGGAAGATCTCATCTTCACTTGGTAGGAAGTCGGTGTCTCACCATTGCAGAGTTGCTATCACCATCCAAGAAGCTTTGCCACCTTATGCAGACTGGAGCCCTTCTGGTGGTGTCTGATGGCAGAGTTACTCCACTTCAAACATCAGTCCTCACTACACCAATGTGATAAACACTGAAATTTCACTCTCTTAATTATGGCTGTCATTGATTCCACTATTATTGGTTAAGTACCAATCATGCAGATTTACCATAGCCTGCGGCGTTGTCTATATGCAGCGTTTGATATCCCAAAATGACGTTGATAACACTGTACTAACCATCAAGGTGGCATCTGAGATACTGCTCGCTCTTGCTTGACTGGCTGGAAACAACTTGGTTACATGAAAACCTGATTTTCTAATGATGGCTATTTTGACATTGCTAGTTGGATCCATCTCATCTCAGTTCACAAAATCACTTTGTTTCCCGTACAGGGTACGGAAATCTTTGACACCCATTGGTTGCATTTCTGGGCAGGCATCTTCCCAACTGGTTTGTGTGTAGCTGTACCCAGAGACTTTATTCCCAACCACATACTCTTGCACTCTCTTCAATAGAGAGAAACTACATCTTGCTCTCTTCTGTGCAAGCTATATGAAAACTTGGCAATGCACATTTTTTAATATCGTATCATAACAGAAATGCACAGATGTTGATTTTGGGACAGGTGCTCGGAAGTTATTGGAAAGGCTGTCCTTCCCCAGAGGCAAAATGTGATCACCTCCAAAGGTGGCCAAGAAATGCAGACAGATCCTCTACCTCCTCCAAGAGAGTCCCAAGAGCTACAATTACCTCAAGAAATGAGGACCACAGTTCTTCCCCATGACCCAGTAGTAGCAACTGAAGAAAATATTCTTCCAAATATCTGCTTCAGTTGAGACTGATCTCACCCATAGCCCCAAGCAATATAAAGTTTTCTTACCAAGTTATTGTGATTCCATCTTTTTGAAACACTTTTCCTGTGGCCTCTAAGAAAACGAGCATATTTGGTAAATCCATGTTTATCTCAATAAGAGAAAGCAGAGACATTTTTGTTGCCATTTGAGCTATAGAGACACGTACATGGACAATGCCACCACAGTGGGATGGAGGAGAGGAAGCTTTGCTGCAGGAGTATTTTTTCAAATCATCTATTCAAATGTATTGTTGCCAAACAGTCAAGCTACTCAGAAGGACGTTTAATTAACTGGTGACTGAACAGCTTGGATCTGTTATTTAGGGAGAGTGGAGTAAACACTGCTCCAGAGGAAGTCAGTGGGAGAGCATCTTTGCCAGGGTTCAAAAAGAAGATGCATCTGGTGTATAACATCAGGATGGAAGATAGCAAAAAGGCAGTTAAAGGCCTCTGCACCATGTTCTGATCTCCCACCAGCTTCACACAGGTGGATTCAGACATTTTGGAAAAGTCCTGAAGTAAAGTGAACAGAGGTGAAGGAGAGAAAGGGGGACCTGAGTCCAGCACTCAGCGTGTTTCAAGCACCAAACTCCAGAATAGCTGGGACCCTGGAAATGACCTCCAGGTGACAACCCTGATAAAATATATACTAATCAGACTAATAAAATAGAAATAAGGAACCCTCAGCCTTCAGGAACTTCCAAAAATCTTATTTGACACCTCCACGACACCTGCGAAGCTACTCCTGATTTGCACCCTGGAGTAGAAGGATCAGGCCCAGACTCTACAAAGCCGTGCTGTGTAGCTGTGCCCATCACACATACCCCAGTAGAAGGAAGGTACATCCCCATCCTGGGTCATCCACCCATCTTGCCACAGTTCCCAACACAGCTTCCCAAGGACAGAAACATCTCAGGAAGGAAGCTTTGGCTGCTCCTTGGTCCCTGAGCTCCTGCCATGGTGCCATGCAGCCTCTGGGTTCAAGACGTGGACAAGCTGTTGGTAGCACACGGTTCCAGGTGAAGAGCCTGGCTCAGGGCTGGAAAGCTGGGCAGCCCTGCCAGCTCAGCACTGCTCCAGAGGCAATTAGCTCTGCCGTGCTGAGAGCTCAGGCACGAGGCACGTGCCCACTCCTGAAACAGCCACTCTGCTGCTGTGCCTGGGACTTCACCCAAGCTGACCCTTGACTGAGCATTCGCACTTGGCTTTTAATTACGGTTAAAATTAGCATTGGTTTCTTGGCTTACTTTCGTGCAGGGAACAAAGCGCTGAAGCCACTGCTGTAAGCTCACTGTGGAGGAAGGGATGTGCCCTTAAAGCCCAAGGTGATGGGAAGGGAAGAGGAAGAAACGAGCTGAGCTGAGAACCCATGAAGGTGAACCCCTTAGAAATGCTGAGGGTGCCGCTCAGCACTCAGAGAGGGGGACCAAAAGCGATTTGAAAGAGATGAATGGTCTTTTGGATCCAGCTCCTCACACTGGACACAGGGACCTGAATAAAATGCACCAGACCCATGGTGGAAAGCACTATCCATTGCTTTCACACGCCTATTCAATTCTGTGACGATACACTCCCAGGATTTGTTCCCTTCCCTGGAAAGAGCAGCTCATACCTCATTGCTTGTGGAGGTCTGGCATCCATGAAGGACTCGGGTCTCAGATGAGCAATGCTGCTGCTGCTGCCACCACCCTCTGTGAACATAAACAAGACACATAAGGAGAATGAGCAACCATACCAACTCTCACTTTACTAACACCTCTGCTCCAGTGATACCTGCTCCAGTTGTTTCACTGATCAGCAAGTAAAACACGGAATAGTCCCCTCCATCCTGATCTTGATTTGAAGTTTTTTGCTTTTCCTTCAGACCTACTGTAGGCCTTGGGAACCCAAAAAACTCTCCTGTTCCTCCCACACAATTGTTTCTCATGCATGAGTAAGGGATGCTGCCCTTTTCACACCATCCTGCTTCATGACTCAGCTTTGGCAACCAACCCAACCTCACACTGGGCAGTCAAGCGGTGCTAACACTGTTGTGTGCTCTTCCCAAGGCCTCCACGGGGGCATGGACATCATGACCCCACCCCACAGCAGACTGTCCCCCAGCTCTTCACCACGATGGGTCCAGCTTTGAGACTTTATTGTTGTTTGCTGGATGTGTCCTGCAGCACACAAGGAGTTACTGTGCAACCAAGGAGGTTGTGGTGTGGCAAGGACATACAAGGAAAGCATTAATCACGAGGAAAAATGTGAGGAATGTCACTCTCTGCGAAATCAAGCACTTGTTATCAGTTTGAAAGACTACCATTCTGGTGTGGGCTGAGGTTTATTTCCCTCCCAGACCTCCATTGAGTCAACATTGCTGACATGAGGCATGATTTACCTTTCACTCTGCAGACTTAGGACTTACACGGTCACTAGTCACCCTCTAACTGCAGTGACAGAGACCTCACTGCCTTGTCAGGCCCCCTGGGACCTTGCAGGGCTGCAGGAATTTGGACTCTGAAAAACCAGGTCCCAACATGGCAGGGAAGGCATGCACCACCGTTCTGGGGAGGACTGGTTTTTGCAGGGGCTGGGGAGACTGGATGCAGGTAGAGAGTCTGAAGGACAGAGGAGAGAGACCATTAGTTCCATGGTTGGGGCAGGTGGAAGAACAGAGGTGGAACAGCAATGACGATGAGCTTGGTCAGGTTGTGGGGGAGTTGGTGAGGGAAAGAATAGAGTCTCCAAGGGCCAGAAGGAAGGTTGTACCAGTAATGCTGTTCCTGAGCCAATCCCAAAGCCTTCCCTTCCCTGAAATGCTGTTTTCCCTTGCCATGGGTCAATTTAGTTTACAGGCTGGATAGATGAGAACATCCCTACAATACAAGTAGTTTCTTGTAGTCCTCTCAGTGAAAGAAGAACATCCCTGAGAAACTTCCAGACATGTAGAGGACCTTCAGGATCACTCCCACATGTTCAAACACATACTCACATTTTTTTCCTCCTAAGTATTTCATCTTGCACCCTGTGAAGTGCCCTCAGTTTGGCTCCTGTCCTGGTGACTACTGCAAGTGTCATTGGGGGAGGTCCAGGATGGACATCTGAAACTGAAGCTCTCCCCTTGGCCGTGTTTTTCAGTCCTTGTCTATAGCAGAAGGACAAAAAGCAATCTTCAGTCTGGAAGGTCTGACCCTCCGTAACACTGAGCAGATGTAGTGCTGGGACTCCTTCCCTCCATTCACCATCAGATGGCAGAAGGAGCTTCTTACTCTCTGAGCTTTAAACTACAGCTCTGATGTCCCTTTACACCTAGAGAGGACTTGGAGAAGTGTTCCATTTGCTAGCAGAAATGTGTTTTCCTGGTGGTGAGTTTCACCCAATTACACAATTCCTGTGAAACATGGGCTGTACACCTGAGGATAAAGGTGTCATAGAAGCCAAATTGTGTCCCCTGACTTTTTTGAAGCCAGGCTAATCCCAGCTTATAAATGATGAAGCTGAGGCACAGATGGGTAAATGGTTTTCATGCTACTCAAACCCTTACTCTCATCCCTAGATTAAAAGAACGGCAGCCTTGGAGTCCAGTGCCCAAATATACTTCCCCCTGGCTCTGGACCACAAATGCAGTTGGTAGTTGGCCAACAACCCAGGTCATTAGCACCTTCCACCATCCACGCTTGCTTTGGAGCAGGGAATAGCAGCACCTGCCTCCAGGCACCACCCAGAACATGAGCCAGGATCCAGGCTTGAGTTCCCAGCCAGCAAAACACCACCTCTGCCCACTCAGGGGTGCCAGGACACCAAGGGGAAGCCACAGGAGGTAGGACGGAAAGGAAGACAAGGAGGTGCTTCTTCACACCCATGGTTAGTGGCGGTGGTCCTTGTTGCAGGATGCGTTTGACAGTGAAAATAAAACTTGATGGGATTAATTCACAATGGGAAATCCAGTGAGGTCTATTAACTACATAGAGCCATGAATTATTATGGGTTGGAGGAGTATTACATGGTAGTGTCACATATGTGCCCCTGTTCATATTCTCACAGCTTCTGCTGTGGCTTCTCTTAGAAGCAGGATAGTAGGCTAAGCTCTAGGACAGTTCTTCTGTGATCCAAAGCTTTGGGATCTTTTTTTCACTGTGGACTTTGGTGAAGCCAACATTATTTTTTTTTTTTATAACAGCAGAGACTTTTACAGCCAGACACACGAGGGCAGAAATGCAGCATTATGTCGTTCTATGGACCTGTAATCACAGCCCCAGACTGATCATTTGAGGATTGCTGCATTTTTTCACAGGTGGCAGATAACAGCCGACTATTCCCCAGAACAGATTCCTTGAAATAACACCTTCACACCCAATATTCATGTGAAGCTAGCAGCAAGGAAATCATCTGCCAGGACTGGAAAGGGCTGAGACACCAACACAGCATCCATCCTTGGAGGATTTCAAGACAAGACTGGACAAAATCCTGACTAACCTTGTCTAATCTTGTAGCTGACCCTGCTTTGGGGTCAAGGAAAAATCTGAAGGTCCCTTCCAGTCCGAATGAACCTGTGACCCTATGGTCTATGAGTACAAAATGTGGCCAATGTGGACAAAAACCTCTCCATTGCATCTTGCAGCCTCACGGACATGGTCGATCCATCAACCCAACCTTCTCAGTGGTGTGGATCCCAGATGACTGTCTACAGCAGGATTACCAGGACCAAAGAGAAGTCAAACCAATCTGCTGGGGCTTGATGCTTCCCCATGTGGCTCCTTTTGCATCTCTGACCCAAGCCACAACTATAACTAGAAGCTGGAGGAGCCTTTGTCTGCTCTACTTGCTCTGTTGGAGACATGTTGAGCCAAACCATGAAGTCTTTGCAGGTCCATTAGATTCTGGGCGGAGGGATAGGAGGATGAATTTTGCAGAAAAATAGTTTGGTGGGAGAAGCTGCTTGGGATTGCTTTCCTTTTCTGCTAACAAAATCAGTATAGCTGGAAGCGTGCAAAGAATTTGGAATGAGGACCCCAAAACTGTAGATTTACTTTGTGGGTGACTATAATTGCAGATTTTTGGGGGGAAAGAATTTTACACCTTTACTCCCTTTTGAGGAAGATTTCCACAAAAAAAAAACTCAACAGACAAACAAACAAACAAAAAACCAAGTGCAAAGTCAAAGGAGCAAAGGCTTGTCTCCTCTGATTTATCCAAGTGGAAACGGGCTTGGAGCACTGCAAAGCTGGTCAGTTTTGTCATGTTTTTTGTCTGGTACTGCAAACATTTTGATACTTATTCTGTGTGGGTTGTTCATTGTGTTGGACCACTTCAGTGAAATTACAATGCAAAAAAAAAAAAAAAAAAGACTGTGTGCATTTTCAAATGGTAATGCTTTAAAACTGCACGGTTCTTATTGTTCAGTGACCCCAAATGGCCAAAAGCAGCTTTTACATCTCATTGGGAATCACAATGATTCAGAACGAAGAAAAATTGATGAGAAAATTGATTTTAACAGAATTTCAATAGAGAATAATCCAAACAAGCTTTCTCGTTTTGCACTGGCACTCATCTCTGGGTCTGCTAGTTTTTCACGGAGGTGTAAGTTCCCGGTGCTGTTAGCCCCAGGTTTGCTTTACGTGCTCCTCTTTTGCCTGGACAGTAGCTCAGAGGGTATCTGGCATCTCCTTTCATTGCCTGAGCTAAATCTTAGCACCTTGGAGACATTTTTTTCTCTTGTTTGATCCGAATATTTTTCAGTATATCGCTTTTCTTGGTTTGGTTCAAGAGAAGAACAAATGGGAAAACTTTTCAAGAGGTGATACTTCCCATTTTTAAATCCTCATTAATTAACTTTCCTTTCTTGCCTCCTCCCCAGATCTGACCTAGTCACCCCCTTGCTTTGCTGGGAAGAGGTGACAAAGTCGCAGCCCAATGTGAACATAAATTCCCACCTTACACCTCTTGCATACGAAGGAAAGGACGTACTGCAAATCCAGTTTAGTCTTGTAATCCCACGGTAACATGAATACAACATCAGGACACGACTTGTTCCTGGGAACTAGACTAAAACAACTATTACTGCGATGTTTCAGGAGTGATTCTTGTTGCTAAGCTCCAGAGTTGTGCTAATTTCTTTGCTTAAGTTTGCAGAATCATTTTAGTTTCTTTTTTTTTTTAAATTTTTTTTTTAACCTAAGCTGACATTCTTTCCTGTCTCGGGAGAAATTTCTGTCTCGCAGTTAGAGCAGCAGCTGCAAGCTGGAAGGGACACTTCAGCAAATCAATCCTCTTTGCTTTTTAAAACAGGGCAATCACTTAACAAGCAAGACAGCAGGATGCACATTGAATGCCAGCCTGTTTTGGAAGGCAGCGGGGTCCAGGGCTGGCCTCGGCTGCTCAGACTCTGCGTGAGCCCATGCACGTCACTTTGGACCACATTGCCAGGTCTTTGTTTGCTGTTGGAGAGGTCTCATCCCTCCCACAGGGGTTCCACCATGCTCCCAAGGATCCTGGTTGGGTCCCAGCAGCTTTCCCTTCAGTTCTGTGCCAGGAAATCCTGGGGTGATATCCTCATCCTAGGCTGACGTATCCATCCCAGGGTGACATCTCCATCCCAGGGTGACGTATCCATCCCAGGGTGACATCTCCATCCCAGGGTGACGTATCCATCCCAGGGTGACATCTCCATCCCAGGGTGACATCTCCATCCCAGGATGGTGAATTTGACATCAGCTGACCTTGGTCATACCTCGAGCAAATCAAACACAATCTGTTAGCAGATGGTCTTTACAAGTTTACTCCCAACTAGAGGGATCCTGAAGCACAGTAATCAGTCAGGTGAACAAGGACTTCACATCACACTCCCCATCTGAAGAGGGGATTGGTACTAGCTCAGACACATTGGGCGTATTGGCAAACATCGGGCATCCCTCAGGCCACGGCTCCCTCAGTCCAGCTTCCACTCATATGGATAAAATTGCCCCTTCCCCTCAGACCAGACCAGCCTTGTGGAAACCATCCCTGGTCTGCACGGGGCCCTGAACCACGCCTGGAGTCAGAGGCTGACACACCCAGCAGCAGGGATCCTTGGGTAGGCTCTGTGGGGCAGGAATGGGATGCACCACACAACAAGGCTGTTGGTGATGCTTCAGAAATGCCTTCCCTTGAGGAGGTGGGTGTCTCCATCCATTTGAAGAGCCCTTATTAGACAGCCTGGGTGCAACGAGGCTTAGAGACAGCTTTACCATTGTCTTGCTGTGAATGATTTAACCAGGAGAGAGGTTGACCTAACAATGAGGATGATCTTTCACTTTCTGTTCTAGGGCATATCCATCAGAACAGCAAAATGCGCCTCACTCATCAAACCTAAAACCACATTTCTCCTTGGGGCAGGAATCCCCTGGACCCCAATCCTGCCTGGAATTACACTTCTTTGAGCAACCTGGACTAGTGGGAGGTGTCCCTGCCCATGGCAGGGGGTTGGAACTCCGTGATCTTGAAGGTCCCTTCCAACCCAAGGCATTCTGTCATTCTGTGTTTCTATTTAAACAAACCAGCAGTAGGCATCCTTACTCCAATGCTTTGGAGACCTCTACATGTCCAGGGGAGGCTCATAGGAATGTAAGCCAGAAGGGATCACTCATGGATGGCCAACCTACTCTCCTAGACATCCCAACCCAAAAAACCACCGATGACTCCTACATGGACAGTCTCTCTGGGATGTGTCCCTCACACAGCCCACAGGCAATCTGGCCCAGGCCTTATTTACTGTCTTTTGCCCTGGAGGACAAGGCTGGGACAACCCTACACCGAGGCAAGAACAAAACCTCTGTTGGGCCATGATGGGTCCCATGAAGACCTCATCCTACATATGAGTCCTACCAGGTTAGGATGAGGATAAAACCTCCAAGGAGGACCCTTTTGGACCTCTCTGTTTTGATCTGTCGATCTCCTTGGACTCAGCCACCACCTTGGTAAGAAGAGCGGTGCAGAAGGCACAGATCAGACAGCTTTGTGTGTTTGTTTGGGTGTTACAGTGCTGATCACATCGCCAGCCCGAAGGCCAGGATTGTTTCAAGAGCACTGTGGGAATTAAGTACCCTGGAGAAATTCGTATAAGCCTGGCCACATTTCAATAAGATCTGGGCTCCTACGATCCTTTGGCTCCCTTTGAAGATTTCAGCCTTTAACAAAATAATAAAAACAGAGAGACAAATACGGCGTTTTGCAGCACGCTATGTCCAGCCCTTAGCAGAGGTCACGGGATGTCTGTCACTTTGCAGCAGCTGAGGATCTGACCCAGAAATAATTTGCTTTGTTTGGGGAAAAATTCCTTCCCGAGCATCTCAAACAGGTGAGCATTGGGCTTTAAATCCCCCCAATTACCTTCAGCACAAATGTCCTTCAACCACGCAGGAACATGAGAAAAAAAAATTCAGGAAAAGTTCCCCAAGTCCAAAATGGATTTAAATAAGCCAAGAGACGAGCAGCAGACTCATTAGTCTCACTGCTGTGTGTTGCCTCTTATTCCTGCCGTGGCTTTGCACTTTCCAACGGCTTCTTCTGTCGGGGGAGACATCTCCCTTCCCAGCTGGGCTGGAGGATGGAAATTTGGGCACCCAGCCCTGCCTGTTCTGACCAGCGTGCTGTAATGGCAATCTGCCATCTCAGAGAAACAGACAGATTTGTTTAAATAAAGAGCCCCAAAATCACCTCTCCCCAGATGAAAATTATTCTGTCTCCAAAACCAGTATGAAAGGTGCAATTTGTGCCCGTGACTGAATTTTATTAAAAGCTCCCCCAGACTCCCTCGTATCATTATCAGAATAGACACTGTCGCACTTTTCCTCCAGACACATCAGTATTGCCTCAGGGCTGGGAAAAGAAGCAGTTTTGAGGTATGTAGACTGATATTTGGGTAAGTTACATGTACTAGAGAATTAAAATCATGCTCACAGGCTGTTATTTTAGAGCAGCTCTTACTCAAATGAGTCACTTCACAGCTTGCTTTGCTGACCAGTTTTTATTCCATATTCAGGGATTAAATCCTCACCAGCCATCTCTCTCTTTGTTGTTTCATCCCAGGAGGACTTGTCCCTGCATCCCTGCTGTGCACCTGCACTGGAGATGCCATTGAGTGGTACCCACTGACTCTGGCACTGGCTCGGACCATGCAAATGCAGAAGCTGCTTGCAAAGCCCAGGAGGGTGCCCTCCCGTGTGTCAGCTCCTCAAAGGACACTGGGAATGTCCTCCTCCAGCCCATGGCCTTTCCATCACGCTGCATGGTGTGACATGGACACTCTGGTAGAGGAGTCATCTTCCCCACATTGCTCTTCGGTGCCTCACTGACACTTTTACTGTGCCCATCCTTGATGACTTTGGGTTGAACTAAAGTGTTTCTCAGCTGGGATGTCACAGCAAATGCCCACCCGGAGCACACAAACCAACGTGAGCCGTGGGGCACAGCAGCACTATGTGGTCCCTTGTGGCCCCTCAGTACAGCACACCGGGTCTGATGCCTAGGAGCACAGTACAGGGCTTGCAAAGCAAGAAAAAAACCCAAATCCCCATTATGCCCTTCGAAGGAATATCCATTGCTTCCTACAGGACCACCTCATCCCTCCAGGATGATCCCTACAGCCCTCAAATGCTGCGTGATCCCGTGTTTGATCTCTGCATTGTTCTCATCCTCTCCCTCTACTCCCATATTCCTTCTTTTCCTTTCTCACCCTGGTGTTGTTTTCTCTCTTCTCCTCTCCAGTTTGCCTCTCATCTTCCTATTTCACATCTAAATTTGTCTCATAAAACTTTTGTCAAAAAATGGTGGCTACTCAGACAACCATCAATTAAAGCTCTCGAAAAACACTCGTGATAGGGAGAGTAAAGAAACTTAGGAATATTTTAATCTATCCTTGAGGAAAAAAANGACTCCGGAGGGATTCAAGCTCCGATCCTGCTCAGGCTGGGAAGTATGCTCGTGCTCTACAGGCTCAGATACACGGCTTTCCCCTCTCTGCCTTTACCAGTGTAATCTTATTGATCCAGTTGTAAAAAGCCGTGAAGAGGAAAGAGGATGCTGAGGCGATCAGACACTAATGCAGAATTATAGTTCCTGCAAGGTCTTGCCTCTGCACGGTGCTGGAGTGATGCTGGGGAGCTCGGGAAGCGCCAGCAGCCAGAGGATGTGCCCACACGGGTAATTTGCTGTTTCCACACATTTCTGATGAGGTCCTTGGCCTTTTGGGTTTTTTTTCCCCCCCATCTTCACCCAGTTAGTGCTGAAAGATATATGTCACCCACTGGCCCAGATGGAAAGTTCCCCGGGAACTGGGAGCAGTGGGCGGTGAGGATGTGACTCCGGGCGCACCAACGCTGGGGATGTGATAGCTCCGGTCTCTGACATTTGGTACATGGCAGACTTTAATAATGCCATTGCCCACCTCCAGCAAACGAGTCCTGGAGGAGCCGCAATTCTGATTGTCAGAGAGGGAGAGAAAGGGTAATTAAGAGACCCGGTGACAGGTAATGAGAAGGATGGAGCCACATCTCTGCTGAAGGACCTGGTGCTCTGCCGGTCCCTCTCTCCGGCACAATCCTCGGTCCCTGTGCAAACGCATCCCTCTCAGCCTGGGACCAGGAGTGACCTTCTCCAGAAAAGGAGACGGAATTGGACATCCACTGCTGAAAGCATCAATTAGCGCTAATTGGACGGTGCCAGGGCGAGCGCACATCGTGGGGGAGGAAGGACAGGGACAGGCTTCATAGGATTCTTTCTTCTTTTGCCTGAAAATGCAGAAAGGTACCTGATGAATTTATTTCCACTCGAGTTCCAGCAGGACGTTTTCTCAGGATGGAGCTTTTATTCAAACGGTAAATACCAAATTCCCCCGATGAGACACTGAGAGAAGAACCCATGGCCAGAGGAGACAGAGGGCTGGATTGATGCGTTGCATTTCCCACGGAGCAACGAGAAAACTTTTGGAGTGTAAAAAATAAGCGAGAATCTCTTAGATTTGCTAACACCTGCTTTTATTGGTCCCACAGTCTCCTATGACTAGATTTCTCCCCTCCGGTGTTTATGATAGCCCTGGTTTGTCTTCTCCTGCTGTCTTATACTTGAATGTCACTTCACTTGCAGTGGTGAAGGATATTAGAAATTTGAGCAAAAAAAAGACTTGCTTTGTGCGTCGCTGTTGTTTTTATGGCCATCAGACAAGTGCTCTGACCTCTGGTGCTTCCACATTTTTATGATTGCCTACATTGAAATCCCCCCAGATTTATGTACTGTAAACGGCGAGTACTTTGTTCTTTAGATCGTGTGCCCAGGATCCAGATGGCTGCACTGTGACGGTCTGTAAAGTTTAAGGGCATATGGGGAGCTAATAAGAACTTTTGTGTTGTTGTGTTAAAAACTCTCCCAGTAGGTAACCTTCACGCACCCTCAATTGCCAGGTTTCACATGGGTGATGCCTTCATACATTGGATTTCAAACTTTCTCATATTTTGTTTAAGAAATAAGTTCAGAATTATCTAAGGATGCTAAAGGGGCAGCTCCCAAGCTAGGCAGTCCATCCTTTACGTGCCATAAACAAGACATTTCCAAAATGTATTTCATTCTCTGGTGGTTGAATCTCAGCAGGAGAAGGAATGATGGCAGAGGTGATAGGGATACTGAGCAAGAAACAGGCGAGAGATAAAGCTCCTTGTTTTAAATCCGTCTGTAACAGCAAAGACAAATTGTGAAGCTGCCTGGGAAAGCAGGATGGGTATTGATAAAGAGGCAATAAGGGGATTTTCAGAAACTGTGACCAGGCACAGCACAAATCAACCACCTGGTTTTGTGCTGCGGAGGATGCTAAGAAAATCCACTACCAAATTTTTAAACTCGAAATTGCAGAATTTACAATGTGGAGCCAACGATGTGCCCCTTTCTAAAGAGAAAAGGAGAGTGCTAGGGAGGATCTAATGCTAAGGAAAGATTCATTTCTCACTGCTTTGGCTTCGGCCAGCTCAGGTGATTTAGAAAGATGCTTCGTGCTTTTTCACCAGCTGTGGGAAGAGATACGGTATCACGGATCCAGGGGTGTGCCGGAACAGCCCAGCTGAGCTCAGGAATTTAGTATGATTGCATGAGCGGCACCCACTTACAGACTGATGAGAATGAAGGGAGGAAAAGAAATTCTAAAGCAAATGTCCAAAAAAAAAAGAAAAAAGAGCAGATATTGAAAAAGAAGGTGATGCTGGCAATTGTAGCTGTAACTCATAGAACAAATACTGAGCGAAATCAGTGCCTACATAGTGGATAAAGGAAAAAAAAGCTCAAACCCACACGCATATGCCCAAGTATATAAAGAGTAAATCTCAGCAGAGAAATTTGTTGCCTATTTTTAGCTGAAACTATTAGTGGATAAAGAGTTTCTGTTTGGATTTTATTAAAACCCTTGCAACCCTTCTCTCTGAATTAGTTCAAATAGACATTGCTTAGCGAGGCTGCAACAGAGGGAAACTGCGGTGTGAAGAGTATTAACCACCTATGGAGACTTGCAGGGGCAGAATATTGCTCTAGGGTACTTAAGAGGGTGTAAATAGGAGAGCATGGGTGGAAATATGGCAAAGACAACTCAGCTGGATGTCAGAGAATGAGTAGGTCCTTGTAGGAACATCTTCCAGGCTGCTGGAAAAAGGTGACAGAGTGGGATGTTATGAACTGTTAGGTGTCTCCCCCAAAATGTGCTCATGTGCCTTTAGATGAGCTTTGTCTGCTTAAACCTCATTGTCTTCAGGGAGGACATTTCTACCGGAGCCCTTCAGCTTGCTGGTGCAGCTGGTGGAGTCTAGGACGCGACCCATCCCGTGCTAAAGAAGATGTCTTCATTCAGCCCCGTGGATCACACCAACATCTCCACCGACTTCACCAAAAACATTTCCATGGAGAGTTTACACACTCAGAGCACATGGAGACCCCTACACCTTTTGCTGTTTTATTTGGTGATGTCTTACCCTACGAGCTGGCTTCAGTCCTCCAGGTAACGTCACCTGGACATCAACAGGTCCTGGGTCTCCCATGAGTCCTGTGTCCTGTCCGCCAGAACTGCGCAGGTGTCAAAGATACCCCAGGGCTTCTCAGACAGCCCCAGACACCTTTATGTGGGCAACTGAGCCCAAAGTCTGATAATTTCTCTGTAGATGTCTCACTCTCCTTCAAGTTATAATAAGGATGTGGACATCTATGTAGACACCTGAACTTCAGTGTCACCATCTGCAAGCTGAATCCCACAGCTAATGCTGGAGAGATGGATCCTCCCCTTACAGGACTGTTGATCTGGAGGTACCAGATTGTACTCATGACACTCCAGATGTGAACATTTCCTTCTCTGGATGGTCTTCTCCATCACCCAGCACCCAAGTCCCCGGAAAAACTCACAAGGGTTTCTACCACCTTTGGACATGGTCTTCACCGGCGTTGGGTTTCTTTAGGTGCTTTTCCCTGCCCCAGAGCAGCCGAAGGGATGCAGCACTTCCCATCAGCTCTCCCCATTGCTCCAGCAAGAAGCCGTGATGGAATGCCACGGGGCACACGGGGAGATTAAAAGCAGAGGCTCCAAGACAGAGAGGTTTTAAAAATGTGTGTGCTCAAGTAAAGGACTTTTTAATGTTTTAATAACAAATATTACAAGATATTTTTCTCCATGCCCGGTGCCTGCTGAGCCATCATGCTGAGCCTATATTTATGGCACTGTAAAGCACAATGAAGGCAACAGCGCTAGGAATACTAATAGCCTCAAGTTTATTACACTAAGGCTGAGTGCTTCATTTTAATTGCATGGAAACATTTAATTTGTTAGATGAGGTGTCATGTAGTTTTCCTCAGGCACCAGTAACTCATATCCACACTGGGACAATCTAACAATCTAGGGGAGGCTTGAAAATTAAATGGATTTTACTGTTTCTTACCTCTTTGGTGTGCGTGGGTGGCCAGATCCTTGGGCCTTGTAGAGTTAAAACATTTCTACCTCTTTGTTGGAAGACTTGATTGGGGAAATCCATGTCTTCGCAGCTGTCCAAGGCAAAAACGGGTCTGCAGGGCATCACCGTAGGGCGTACGCAGACTTGGTGGAAGGTCCACACATTCTCATCTCTTCCTGTCTCACTCCATGGACCAAGGATGCTCACTGCCTGTCCTTGGCAGCTGAACCTTTGGAAACACAATATTTTTTGGAAGGAATGGTGGGAGTTCAGAGCACACCTGGCCAATGGCTCAACAGCACCGTCAGGCTTCTTCTCTGCAGCCTTCTCCATCATTTTTCTGATCGTTTGTAACAGCAACATTTAAGAAGTAACGGGGAGAGGAAACCCAACTGAACAGCAACGGCTTTGTGCTCTGAAGTGATGTCAAACCAGAACATGTCAGAAAAACAGGAATTTTATGAAAAAAAAAAAAAAAAAGGGATGGGGCAGATGAAAACCGAAGCCATTTGGAGACAAGCGGGGTCTGTCAAAGCAATGATAACAGCTTCAGTTTCCTGCATAGTTCACATGTGCTCAGACGGCAATGATGAACTTGGAATAAATGTCTGAGTTGGCAAGATTTCATTTACCTCTGGTGCTAGGGGACCTGTATTTCACATTAGTTGTTTGTTTTTTTTTCTCCACATGCTGATCTAACGTGTTTGGACACTGAAGTTAGAAAACTTCACATTGGAAATGAAAGGTGAATTTTTTTTTTTTTAACTGCACAGAGAAGTAATGACTGCAAGAGCTTTGCAGAACCCGTGGTAAATACCTTATCGCTCCAGGTTTTAAAGTGCGATAGGACTTTTTTTCTAAAAGATATGCTGCAGTTCAGCTCTGACTTTGTAGGCTCAATGCTGTCATGTCTGTGCTAGGGAAGAATAAATTTCCCAGCAGGAATTACTAGGGAAGAGGAATATTATGCAGAAGAGAAGAGTCTCTCATGTCCTTAATATCCACATTATCTCCTTCGGGGCAACAAAGCAGATACCATGGCAATAAGCAAACATAGCGATACACACATGATGTGAAGCCACGTGTTAACGATGAGCATCTTGGCCAAGACCCACATCCTCCAGTTACCTTAAGCCTCTGGGAAGCCTGGACTTGCCCATCACGATGGGCATGGTCCCAACGCTCGGCTGGCTGCACCCGGCGTGGTCCAGCCATCCGAGGAGAGATGCGAGCGGATGTCAACGTTCAAACCTACCGTGGGCTTTTACCTCCCTTAAATGTCACTGCTGAAGTTGTCGCACGTTCTGAGCTCTCCCCTCCACCCAAAGCAGCAGAGGCTTTATAAAAAGTTTGTAGGAGGTGTCCACTGGAAAACACAGGGCAGGAGGCCGGTGATGTAAAAGCAGGGAACTGCGAGAAAGATTTTCATCCTATTGTCAGATTACCATGAAAGAAGAAAGTCACAGGGGGAGTTGATGTCCTGAGGTTAGATTTTTGCACTGCTTCTAACAAGTGCTACAGTAAGAGCCGAGAAGGGCTTTTCCAACAGCGTTTGCTGGAAATTTTAAACAAACCTCTTGAAATGTGTGAGTGACACTTTTCGGAGCATGCATTTTCTGCAAATAGTCCTGGCACTGAGATTATTGAGGCAACAGCTACAGAAATTGGCTGCCCCCAGCCGGCATCCCAGAATGGTCATGGGGATGGAGTTTTGAATTGATTTACGAGGCTAAAAGAGGCCCTGTATGTAAATGGTTATTGGATTTCAGTCTCTTGCTCCCATGTTGAGAGCAATAGCTCATATTTAGTGAGTGCACAGTTTCTAGGAACTTGCATTCAAATTTTGAAATTGCCCAGAAACCTGGTTTTAAGTTTCTCATCCGATCAAAAGCACAACTTTTGTTCTGTTACCTCTCTGAATTAATGGCTCAGGATATTTCCACCTTGGCCCTACACTGACATTAGCACAGAAGCATCTCCCAGACTTGAATAATTTCACCATTATCATCAAAACAGTCCTTGCCATGGAAAAGAAGGTTCAGCTCTGATAGGGAGTTGGAAGCCCAGAGGCATTAAGTGATGTGACCAAGGTCAGCTGGAGATACACTGTCCCACGTAACTCTCCTGGAAGCCAGACCAGTTCCTGACCCTCAGACCTGTCCCTGCTTTCAGACTTTATCCCGCTCACAGACTCCTTGCAAGTGACTGAAAGGCCAAGAATATTCACAAGGTCATCAGTGAATAATTCTGAATAATTGCCAACCCTGGGAAAATCACAGGTCGCTTGTAGACAATTCGCGAGCAGGAAGAGGTAAAAAAAAAAATAAAGTCAGAATTAATTCTTTCTCAGATATCTATGCTTTAGTTTCATTAAAATGAACACAAGGAAATTATATTTTCAGAAAATGAAATAATATTAATGGACAGCACAGAAAAAAACTCAGTAGCCAACAATTTTGAATCCTAGACACCTGTAGAAAGCTGTGACTCCGTGAGCAATCATACTGACCAAACAGTTCACTGCTGCTGTCTTATTTCTTCTCCCTGCACTTGTTCATGGCCATGTGGTCTTCATGGACTCCTTTGTGATGTGATTTGGCTCCTCAACACAGCAGGAATTTAGCCCTTTTTTGAGCTCAGGCAGGACTAGTGAAATTAGTTGGCTGTCAGACATCACATTTCCATCGCTAAATAAAAGGATGGAGCAAACCCTGTGTCACGTCACTGTTGCCGTCCCAGGTTTCATTTTGGCCAGCTCAGGATATCAACCTGTGGGGAAATGCCTGGGCAGAGCCCAGTGTAGGGTTCACTCCATCAAACATCTCAGATAGGATGTCTCCTTCCAACCTACACAGTCCTCCAGCACCGTCCCTGAATTCTTTGCACCTCCAAGGAACACCCCAGGTGCTATCAGGGCACGCAGTGAAGCCAAGTAGGTGGCAGCATGGTCCTCCCGTTGTTCCAGGCACGTGGAGATGGAGAAGACACACAAAGAGCAAGGACACCTTTGGGGCACGGGGGGTTAAGCACAGCCAGTGATCATGACCATGGATGGTCTGTTCCAAAGGGTTCTTACCCACTCCCAAAAATCTCAGGAATTTAGTTGAGCTCAGAATCACTCCTTTGCAATGAGTTGTGGTGAGGCACCATCTCTGGATCAACACAGGGACTGGGACGTGCCCTGGGGTCAGGACATGGGTTACACCATGTCTAAGTGTTTTTTCCTTGATTTGGGACCCTAACTGCCCACCTGACTGTGTTTTAGGACTCTAACTATGGGCATCTAATTTTGTAACTCTTGACCAAGGGGCCAAACTAATTTGTAGTCGTCCTCTTAACTATTAATGGATTTATAATGGGAGAACAGTTTGTCTCTCTATGCCAAAAATAAGTATATTCAGTTGGGGGGGTCGGGGGTGCTCTCTTTTTCCCTTTTCAAGGAAAAGACAGAGGTACTTTGTGCCTGATTTGAATTTCAGACAAACATTTAACAGATCATTTGCTTTCCCAAACGTACAGTGCAGCCTCTGAGAGCAAGCTAAATTGCTATAAATTAAAGTTAAATGTCAAAAAGGCAAAGATGTGCAGGAATGCAGGAGACAATCTCTGTGCAATTGGGGTTGTTGCTGAGCTGCTTTTATCCACTTTGCTTGCATATTGTTAAGTGCTCTTCCTGGAAAGGAGACCTTTTTTTTTTTTTTTTCTTTCTTTCTTTCAATTTTTAAATAAATCCCAACCCCCTGTTCTACCAAAATAGGATGTGATAATTTCTCATTTCCAAATATCATCAGAGAAAGAATTATGATTGTCTACTCGTTGTGCTTATCATTTCATTGGAGTTTTCCAGCCTGCTCTCAGAGAAATGCCATCCTTTTGATATAACAGGTATCAACCTGCTCAGGAAAAGGGAAATTAAGGTGCCATTTCTACCTGTGCTGTGTAGTTGGCCTCTGTGGGAGGGAAGTAATGAAATCCCTGCTTCTTCTGTTACTTTAAAATAGAAAATATAAGGGGAAATGCAGTGTGGGCTATACATGACAGAGGAGAAAACAAGTATCAAGTGTTCCAGCAGTTGAATGCCACCTATAAAAAACCCGACATCAGTGAGGTCAGCTTGCTCTTGCCTTCCCCACTTGTAGCAGGACCTTTGTCCCCACAGCCCCCCGTTGTTGTCCTGGCCTTGGGTGCAGTTTTGTTGGCAATGGAGCATCATCAGCCCACAGCAGGGAGAAGTATCTCAATGGAACGACGCTACCGCACAAGGCAGGCGCTGCTCTGTTAGGGCTCCCATGCAACCAGCTCTACCCATGTTCAACCGCACCCCGTGTTTTTAAGGAAAGCAGTCCCCATGCTCTCTGACACCTGGGCAACGCTTTTACTGGATGGGAGCTGGTGCAGTCTCCATGGGTACTTGATGTGTTGCTACAACAACATTTAATGGGACTTCTTTCATGCTGTGAAGAAGAGTTTAAGATGTACACGTATAGGTTCTGAATGCACCGTTACCCAGCACTGCAGAGGGTTTCCACGAAACTTCAATGTCCAGTACCAATTGATGTTCTCCTTGCTGCAAGGCATCTTGCAGGTGAGGTGGGCAGCATTCACACCCTGAAGCTCTCCGGAGCCCAGTTTGGCTCTAAGCTGGAGGGGGTTATCCCTCAGACCAAGGGTCATTCCTGGCTCACGTGTGGTCTGAGACACCAGATCCCAAAGCTCAAGAATTTCAAGAATGAGATCTTTCCCACTGTACCTGAGAAGACCTAGGGTGCATCTCCTTCTGATGCCTGCCATGGGAAAATATTTAGGGCTGGAGGAAACAGCACTGTAGATGGTGGAAAACTATTTCCACATTCTCAGTGCTGCACTTTCCTCTCTACCCACATACCAGGAGGAGCAGGATTTCTCCTTGTCAGGCAATCAAGCACACGAGGCAAGACACTGTTTCTGATTGCCATCACAGTTATGCTGTGCTAAAAGGAGGAACCCTTGAGTAGCAGCATGTCTTGTGAGCTTTCTCTGTCCCACCACTTTCCAACCAGCCAAGAACCAGGCAGAACAGTCTGTACGAGATTTCTGGGGGGAGTCAGGAGCTTGCCTGGGTGCAGGGCCCCTTATTTCTTGGAAAACACGCACCAGATGTATTTGAGGTCTTGTGTGGATCCAGTCAAGACAGAAGAAATCAGAGTCTAGTGTCAAAGACCTTTGCTGATGCTCTTGAGAGTGCTGAGCTTCATGCTGCCAGATTTACAGCTATAATCCAGAAAGTCACTGATAGGGCTTGTTATTTTTGGCAGGTATGTTTGAAACCCCCAGGAAGAACAAGAGCTGTGGACTGAAACCCTATGAGGTGTGAGGTCTCCTCTTGGCTCTGCAACAACACACGTCTTGGATGGGATAAAGGCTTCCTGCCAGGACCTCGGGGTGAGACAATACGGGTGGGAGGATTCCTCTCCAGTAAGAATCCTGGATGTGGGCATAGTTCAGACTCATATCTGGTGGATCTGTCTACATGAATTTTCTGTGAAGGATGTGATTATTTTTTTAGGCTGGCTTCCTAAGGAAATGAGCCCTTTATGTAACTTAAATATCAGCTTGCCTGCCTTAGTCCTCCTTTGTAACTTTGAACCCACTGACAAATTTCAGACAATTTTTTTGGCTCAAATTCCTTAAGCTTCTGCAAACTTTATGAAGAAATGCATCTGGCTTAATTGCACTCTGGTACTGTACTGGGCAGCAGAGGGAAAGAGCCTGGCTCCATCCTCTTGGCACCCTGCCTCCGGGTATTTATAGACATTGATGAGACCCCCCCTCAGGCTTCTCTTCTCCAGGATGAACAGTCCCGGCTCTCTCAGCCTTTCCTCACAGCAGAGATGCTCCAGTCCCTTCACTGGGATCTCTCCAGTCTCCAGCAAGAGCACATCGCTGGCTCATGGTCACCTTGGTGTCCACCATGACCCCCAGGTCCTTTTCTGCCAAGCTGCTTTCCAGCTGGGGGCCCCCAGCACGTACTGGTGTCCGGGATTGTTCTTCCCCACAGCAGAACTTTGCACTTCTTCTTGTTGAACTCCACAAGGTTCTTGTCCCATTTCTTCAGCTTGTCGAGGTCCCTCTGGATCTGTGGGACCAGGGTAGCATGGTCACACTGTGACCAGCTTGTAAGTGAGATGGCTGGCATGATGGGACTCTTGGTCTTCTGCCTCCTGGTGTTTTTATCCTGCTCTCCATAAGATCCAGTGAGCATTTTGCTCGTGATTTCATATGGGAACAGGATGATACCCTGAATTCATTGCACCCAATGCCTTCACTTTAGTTACGAGTGTTTGGTTATGAAAGAACTACAGGGAAGAAAAAGATCCATTTGGAGAAAACTTGGGAAGACCTCAGTCAAAGGTACAATCTCCTACCTCAGGAGGGCAAGTCCTCTCTACTGAAAAGGGAGAACATACTGACTAAGTCTACGTTGATATACGCACTTGAACATCACGTCACCTCCCAAGCAGTCACACCGAGATGCCCTTTTCTATTTATTTCATCTCCTAGAGCCTGCCCACAAGCAGGCTGTACGTCTTCCTTGACTGCTTTCCTACACTTCTCCATACAGCATAACTCAGCCCATCTTCATAAAGAACTTGCACCTCTTTCATTGCCAAGAAACTACTTTTAGATAACAAGCCCATGGATCCTCTGCTGTATGTCTGTCTTCTTGCATGCCCATCCCAGCCCATGCACTTCCAACAGAAAACCTCCAATCTCACCTTCTTTGGGGCTTTGATGTTGTGTAGGAACTTCTTCCCTCACCAAAAAAAAAGTGAGATACAAGCCTTAGAGCTCAATGGCATCTCCTGAGGAAGCAGCTTCTGCCCCAGTTTCTCCCTTTAGCTATGCTTGTGCATCCTTTTCCTTTGATATAAGTTTAAATTAACCCTTTCGATGGGCCAGGAAGCCTCCTGACCTTCCCAGAGCAGCCAACAGAAAATCACTCTCCCTCTGTTACCAACCTTCGTGTTGTCCCTGCCACCTCCAAACTGCCAGTGGAAGTGTCTCTGCCATCCCCAAAACGAGAAGTGGGTGTGCTGGGTTCCTTGCACAACCCCACACTGAAATGCCCAACACAACTCTCCAGGAGGGAGCAGATGCTTCTTTTACACTTCACACAAACTCGTTTGAAGTGTTCAGGGTCCCTGTCCTCACCCAACAGGAAACCTTTACAAAAAAATCACCATCAAAGTAAATCTTTTTCCTTGCCTTTTTCTCTCTCTTTCTTCAGTGCCTCTGTTCCCTCCAAGCATCTTTATTCACTACTCAGGATCTGCTCCAAGTCCAGCCTGGAGATATGTTTAGTGATGCTGTCTCCAGGGTTTCTATTTTCCCTTCAGGAAAAGATGGACGTGGAAGTGTAGGGTTGTTGTTTTTTAATACCAAGGCTGTCTGTGTGTATCTGCCCTGGGATATTCAGGCTCCCTACACCCAGCAGCAGCCAAGCTCTCTGCATCCTCAGAGACCTCAGACCTCCCTACGCAGTAGCCAAACTGAAAAACAATGCAGAGAAAATTTGCTCCTGTGCACCAGCAGCAGAAGGCTGATTTATGAGCCACTCATCCATGGCACGAAAAATCCCAAAGTTTAGCAATCACTGGCCCAAGAATTTTAGAGCTATAGGAGGTGGAGACTGCATCCAACTCACAAAGAAGCAAAACAAAGACAATGACCCTGCTAACTCTCTGAGCAACTGAGCTTAGAGATGCTGCTGCCAGGGTTATTCATGGCAGCTATTTTCTTCTCCGGACTTGATAGACTCTTGTGCTGCTTTCAGCACTTTGAGGCTTCATGTTTTTCATTACAGTATTTTCATTTTTTTGCTTTTTAACCGGTTCTTCCAGAAACAAAAAATAAATATAGTGCCCCCTATACATACATATATTTATATATACGTGTGTATACACACTCTCACACACACATATATAAGTTACACTTCATAAAATTCCTAGAGAAACCTCCAGCAGGATTGATTGAAACAGGCAATTTCATAGTGAGCTGCAAAGTGAATCAGTGAGTCACGATGCCCTATAAAACACACACTAAAACGTCATAATGACCTACCACTATTATTCCTTCCTTAAATCTTCACCGTGAGAGGAAAGGGAGGTTGCAGAGCCAGGGCAGGAGGAACCGAGCTGACTGCAGCACAACGCGAGGCTCCTTTCTGCGAGCACACCTGGGGAGGTGAGGGTCTCCATCGACGACAGCATTGGGGTTAGGTGGTCAAGGAGATGTGTTTGCGGGGTCAGAAATCCCCAGATCCCTTGTTTGCACTCCTAGGAACAGAACAAGTCGGATGTCATCAGCATTAGACATTCAACCCATAATTTAATTGAGTCAAAAAGAAGGTATGAATGAAATCATATCCCTGTCCACACACACACAACCCTCTAGTGGGTTTTCTCACCCTCATCTTCACAACTATGTGCAAACATTAATTTTTTTTCTTTCTTTTCTTTTTGCTAAGACCTTTCTCTACTTCCCAGCCTCCCACACTGCTGTTTCCTTTTTTTTCCTTTTTTAATGGATAATCATGACATAAAATGGAAGAAATCATGTACGCTTGAAGAAAAAGGGATTTCTGGTTGGATGGTTTGTTTATTCGCTTCTGGAAAAGAAATGATCAGAAATATTTTCCCAGAAAACAACATGTTTTGCTTGAAAGGACCTTTCCTCTTTGTGAAACATTTCATCATCAATGTTTCTGCCAGTTCTAGGGTTTTGCTGCCAAATGAATCCTGAAGTGCAAGTGAACTTTGAACAAGCAATCTTAACTTTTTTTTTTCCTAGTCAGAACCCCATGGAAATGTGACAACCACCAAACTATCACTGATTTTCTCTGAAATTAAGAAAGCTCAGCTTTCACCGGAAAGCCTTGAGGACCATGACGCAGAATGACCTGGAGCTTCTGATGGTGTGTGAACCTGCCTGAGGTCCCAACCACAGTGCTAGACCATGATATCAATGGTAAGGACAGCCTGAGGAAAGACTGTGGGCTGTTTCTGGTGGAAGTGGTGCTGAAGAGTTCATCTCAAGGAGGATCAGAAAGCAGCAGGATGTCATCCAGCTCTTGCTTCCCATGCAACAAGTCCCTTCTTCTCCTGCTCCTCTTGTGAAAGATCACCAACTGTCAATGGGAAATTTCAGCCTGCTTTGGACCACATCCTGGTCTAAAAGTGGGGGAAATGCTTCCAAATTAAACCATCGAGTGAAGTCCATGAAATACAAAATGTGCAGAGACAATTGCAAATAATTTAAAAAAATTAATGTAAATGAACTTTCAGTTGGATTGGTCCTTCATTGCCTTGTGTCTTGATGCAAACACTTCTGTTTAGAGATGGGAAGCCAGTGCTTTGTTAGCCCCTGTGGAAAGGGGCTTTCAGCTTCCAGCTTTCAACCAGTCAAGGCTAAAAGAACTTCAGGACTAGGTTTAGCTTCTATGAGATTTCAGTGGATGGTTCNAACAAGTCCCTTCTTCTCCTGCTCCTCTAGTGAAAGATCACCAACGGTCAATGGGAAATTTCAGCCTGCTTTGGACCACATCCTAGTCTAAAAGTGGGGGAAATACTTTTGAATTAAACCATCAAGCCAAGTCCATGAAATACAAAACGTGCAGAGACAATTGCAAATAATAAAAAAAAAAAAATTAACGTAAATGAACTTTCAGTTGGATTGGTCCTTCATTGCCTTGTATCCTGATGACAACACTTCCGTCTAGAGATGGGAAGCCAGGGCTTTGCTAGTCCCTGTGGAATGGGGCTTTCAGCTTCCAGCTTTCAACCAGTCAAGGCTAAAGGAACTTCAGGACTAGGTTTAGCTTCTATGAGATTTCAGTGGATGGTTCGTTATTGTCCACTCTTACCTTGAGTGTCACCCATACTTTGACTTCTAGACTTTATTATAACTTCTCAGTTGTCTCTTTCCCAGCCTGAATCCCATCTCCAGCTTCTTATTCCACTGCTGAGTTACACCAGACTCATGCAGGCATCATGTCATTGACTTGAGTGGTTGTCTGAACCCAGCTACGGCAGTTATGCAGGAATAAGTAAAAAACATGTTTCTGGATTATCTCGTGACGCTTTACTGGTGCACACATTTTTATTGACTTTTATTGGATCAATTTTTGGTGTCTGTGTATGTTTTTATAAGCAGACACCAGCAAATTTAGTTGGGATTGACAACCTAGATGTGTGGAGAGATACAGGAGCATAAATGTCATTGAAATGAGACTCAAGGACATCAAGGAAGATGAAAAGCTTTTGATATGGAAGATTAATAGCATCCAGACAGTTGTGGGGTTTTTTTAACTTCATTTTTTGTGTCCAGATCCAGATATTGACATCTCAGCATGAGAAAGCAGACTGAAGTCCATGAAGGTTTTAATGATGCTGTGAGTTAAATGCATTTGTGAGTCTTCATGGGACTGACGACTCAATTAGCAAAAGGTATTTAGAAATACAAATACATTTTAAAAAATAGCTTTCAAGTCTTTTTTTTACCCAAGTAAGAGGCTTTACTGTTTTGTTTATCTTCTTTTTGACCAAACTCTGGGTTTGTTGTCATCATTGCTGAATGTCTTGAATTTCTTTTGATACAATTTAAAAGCTATTTCCAAAAGAAAGAATGAAAAACTTTCCAATGCTTTTTTCCTTTTTTTCTATCCGAGTTTATTACACAGTAAACAAAGCAGATTTATTTCTGTGCACACCTGTATTATTTCTGAAGAGCTGTTGAGCATCTGTGAAATGAACAGATTGCCTCTTTTTTTTTTTATTAAACAAAAAAGCCCCAAAACAAAACTTGCAGAGCTCGAGGCTCCTCTGTGTCATCACCCACATTGCAGGAAAGTGAACGGAGCATCTCTGCTATTCAAATCCAATAGCACTTCAAATCTCTTCTCCAGTGGTAGAAATGGCAACAGGAAATGTAAGCCTGTGTCTCAGGGCTTTTAATTATGTTAATAAGTGGTTCTGGGAATGGAGGAACTCATGGAGCTTGAGTAGATTCTTTAGTGTCTAATAGGGTTTTTTAGGTGATCCTACGAACTTCAATAATAAAATGCCTTTCTGCTGTCTGGATGTTTGTCTTCATTAAATCCAAAGGAATTTAATTTATTTATATATTGAATATATTCATGTTTAATATTTTGGAGACCCTTTGGTTGAAATTATCCAAGTGATTCAAAAGTTGCTGTCAAATAAAAAGAGTAGGTATCCAAACAGGCACAAAGACGAATGCAGACATCTGCCTAAGCTAAATGTCTTTAGAAACCAGGTCCAAAACAGAGGGATGCTGCTCTTGTGCAGATGGGGCACATAGACCTCAACCCCATGGCCAGCTCCCAAACCACAGAACAGGGAGCACAGCTCCACTGTCACACCTCCATGAGCTACATCAGCATCCACACCGTACGATGCAATCCTCCTCAGCCCCTCCACTAAGGCTCTCAGCAAACACAGGCAACCACATACTTTGTCCAGCTAGTGATGAAGCTCATCGTACCTACGATCCGCAGCACAGGAGCTCTTTAGGGCAATAAATTTGTCCACCACTGCTTTGGGTCAAGCTAATTTTAACTTCTGCACCAGCAAAAGGCTCTCTACAGCTTTATTCTCCCTCTGTCCCCATCAAAGCTGACGATTTTATTAAGAAAAGTATTTTATGTGGAAATTTGCCATGTCAGCCTATGCAGCTTGCTCTTCTGCAAAGACAAATTCATAGTTGCTGGAATGATGAGCCAGTAATCCAGCAAAGAGTTAAAGGACGTGAAAGCTCTTCCAGAAGCAGCTTAGTGCACACAGGCAAAGCAATTGGGAAGCGGGCACATTACTGCCGCTGAATGAGTGACCCGTAACGTCATGATGACACATCACTATTGTTCCCTTGCAGAATATTTCCTTCAGGAGCAAAATGAGTGAAAAACGAGTTCCCAAATGATTGCTATCAAAAGAAAAAAAAAAATTAAGGGAGGAGGGGATAAAAGGGAAAAAAAAAAAAAAAAACTAGAAAGGCTTCATAGGTTAAGAGCAAATTACTCCGCAATTCAGAGAGTGATTTCATGGACATGCTGCAGGGATAATGTATTCTGAGTGGCTAGAATTTCATTTAATTCCACTCCACTGTTGAGCATCTTTTCCAGTGGTTTTACGACTGAACACTGTGTGCCCATTTGCCTTGTTCTTAATCTGGCTTTTTGACAGTCACTCTGGATGTACAATGTTCATGTTTATTTGCACGATGCCCCTTTACCGTATATGTCCCGAGACAGAAGCGGTAAAAGGAAAATGTTCGCAAACGAACCCTAATTTCACGACAATTGCTGTTTAGGCTAGTGACTCAAGGTTTTTGTTTCTGCCGTGCACCCGGGGTAACACAGGCTGTCAGTCACCCACAGATCAATTAATTGATCAATCAATCTATTTTTCTATCTTGCAGAAATCCCTGGAATTGTCTGCAATGACGGAGGGGGGCAGAAAGCTCTGCCAACCTCAGCTCAGTTGCATGTCCAGAAGCAACCCTGGGACAATCCTGTGCTAAAATCTGGAATATCTCTTGGTTTTCTGTAGATTTCTCCCAAAGCCACATGAAACCTCAAGCATTTTGATCAGGTAAATAGTGAGATGTGGGGTTCATTTAAACCCTTAAAATGAGAATTAAATTCTGGCAACACCAACCAAACCCAAGCTCTGTCCAGAAGGAAGCTGCCGAGTTCTGCACAGAGACCTCCTCCTCAGCAGAGCTTTCCAAAAAAGCAAAGCAAGTAGAAAACACAAATGTCTTATTTTTTTTTCCACCCACACTAAGTTCAAAACTCCCGTTTGAGGGAAAAAGGTGGGAAAAAAAAAAAAATGAAAAAAAAAATATTGTAAATTAAATTTACTTCCTTACAAGTCTCTTCCTAA
>VZTO01027421.1:87980-130812 GCA_013400615.1 Syrrhaptes paradoxus
TCAGGGGGTGCAGGGACAGGACGAGGGGGAACGGTTTGAAGCTGCAAGAGGGGAGATGGAGCTGAGATCTTGGGAAGAAATGTTTTCCTGTGCGGGGGGTGAGGCAGTGGCCCAGGTTGCCCAGAGAAGCTGTGGATGCCCCATCCCTGGAGGGGTTCAAGGCCAGGCTGGATGAGGCTCTGAGCAACCTGGGCTAGTGGGAGGTGTCCCTGCCTACTCCACCTCCAGTGATGGAGATGTCTACTTCTCCATCATTGCTGACAGTACTCACAACAGTCGGACACAATTTTGAGAGTGACTCTGGGACTTCTCCAGTTTTGCCCTTGAGAGTTGTACCCGTGGAGTCCCCTTGCTCTCTCTCCCCCAACTCCCTTCAAATTCCAGACAGATGCCGTTGGCAGAGACGACAGATGGAGAGTGTAACCTTCCTTGCTAAGATGACAAGGGAGCATGTTCAAGGTCTCAACTCTGTGGAGTGGAAAGGCACCTGGAATGAACAGAACTGGGTGAAAGCCAAGAAGGAGAGAGACAGGTGAACTATGAGTTTTCTTCTTCTTCTGGAACAAAACCATTCTGTTTCTTCCTCTGGGTCACTGTAGCAGCAGAACTGAACACTTAGCAAATTGCTAGAATTTTTTTTTTTTNATTTATAACACGTGACATTTTTTCAGAAACTCTTAAGCCACCTTAGTAAGCTGCTACTCTGTCAATGCAAACTTTTCACCTTGAAGTTACTCACATGAAGACACATCCAAAACATCCAAGGAAATGTCCTGGGCTGGGTCACCCTGTATTTTGTTGTTCATCACTGTTGGATTTCAGCAATGGCATCCAGGGCTTGCCACGTTCTGGTCGGTCCATACGCTGGGAGGAGAGCACCATCCGATCACACAGGAGCCCTGGACAAGGAGAACGCAACTTCCACGACCTGCTAAGCCCGAGTTGTGGTTTTAGGTCACAGCTTCTAGAGGATTATTTCAGAAGACAGTACTACGTGTGTGAGTGGTAAATTGTTCAGGAGCTGTATTAATCTTACCCTTCATGCATCTGTAGTCATTTTCTGCTGGTTTAAGCAGCATTTCTCTGCATAATTGTATACTGCCCCCCGGGGTCTGTTACAAACAGAACTTGTGTTTAAAATAGAGCTGTTAATCTGGTTCCCTTTTTTTTTTGTATTTCAAGATATAGGTCAATGCACACCTGTTATAAAACATCTGTATGTAAAATCACAGCAGCTACCTTCATGCTAGCTGCAGTCGTGGTTCCTGCCTGGCTACTGGTTCCTGGATAATGATCGTGCAGCTATTATGAGTTAGGATGAGAACAACGCCAACACTGACAGCTTCGGCGCAGGCTTTCCTACAAAACAATCTGCTGATTGCTCTGTCTCTAAAACCTCCTTCCACACGGCTACACCTATGGTTGGGCAATCTGCCTCCGGCTGGGGACAAAGACCTCCTTTGCAGATCAGATCTCCAGGAAGACAGTCCACACAGGTTTGCTGGTTAGTGAAGATGCTCTGGTCTCACCCAGCTAAGAATGATGGTACTTGAACTGAATCCTAGAGCTGGGGTAAAGAAGGAAGCTTCCTCTTTGGTTCCCAAACCCTTGTCCAACCCACAGGGTCTACTGCAATTCTTTTTGCCTTCTTCTGCAGGGTGGCCCAGAGTCTATCGCCTTATTTCCAAACTGAGCCTGGAGAAGGGACATCCTCTCTGAGAACTTCCATCTTTTCCACCAGATAGATTGTCTTAGCAAAATATACTGCTGCTCTCTATAGACTTTGTCTTGCTAAAAAAAATCAAGTCTTTCTGTCATGACCATGTCTCTCTTATTGCCTCTTCCTGGAGCACATTTGAGGTTTTTCTGACTTTTTTTTTCTATTTGTCCTTACCATGACCCATGTGGAAGCATTTTACAGCTTGCAGAATAAATGATCTGTCATCCCTCCTGCACTGGCCAAACATTGATGAGTTGCCCACGGTTCTGCAGGTGGACACAGCATGGCATAGATAGTCCCTCTTGTGCCATGAATTTTTGACAGTACCATAACCAAGTTATTCCACAGTTATCTTATTCCTGTAGGGAATCACAGATTGTGAGCAAATTGAAGAAGATACAGCCTGTCTACATGAAGGAGATATTTGCATATATTCTGTGTTTATGAACCTTGAACAGATTGGTCTTGCTTTCTTACAAGTCACAGAATCATACAATCCTTTAGGTTGGAAAGGACCCCTTGAGATCCTCTTGTCCACCCCTTCTGCCTGAAATCTAGGACCTGGACAGAAGATACCAGTGGTCTGGACAGGGTCAAGTTGCAGTAGCCACCTTTTCAGCTTTGCAAACTGTGTTCATTCTGTTGTTGCCCTGTTGTTCTCATCATGACCACCCTCAGGTCTGCTTCCCCAGCTGTATACCAAATCCACGAGTGATTCTGCTAGACCCTGGGCTTACTTCTCTGGGATCACAGTGGGCCAAGGTGCTTCACCACCTGACAGCCACAAACGGGTTTTCCTGATTTTGAGATCCTTAAATCCACGATGTCAAAGCAGACAAGCTTAACATGGACCTTGCAGTTGTAACTTATCCATCTGATGCTTTCCATGATGAAGATCCATTTTGATGTTTCACTTACAGGTAACATACCCTTTAGCACAGGTCTCCCCTGAGCTGTAGACTGCATTTGATGTTCATTTTTTCCTGAACAAATCCAACTCCAAAAGAACAACTACAAGGCCTGTTATGAAGAAAAAGGTTGCCTCTAATTCTTTGATCCATCTCACAGCTCCATCAGATGCTTCTGTTGCCCCTCTCTCCTGCAGAGCTCATGCTATGGCATGAACCAGAGCCATAATTAATTCAGAAGCAAAAGACTTTTAATTTCATTAGCACTAAATCCCTGGTAGAAGCAAACCCAGTAGACAAAAGAGGAGCTGAGAATTGAGAAGCCGGAGATCAGCCTCCGCGGTGACTCACGGGACTCATGACAACACATCAGCGCACAATAAAATGTCACACCATGAAAAATCCTCATTGTCTGGCCATAAATCCTTTCCCCAGCTGGGTTGTCTCCCTGTCTTCTGCCCTGCTAAAGGCCACAGAGCTGTTCAGACTCACTTGTAGAGGTCTCTGAACAATGTGGATTTCAGGAAGAGAGCCAATACCCTCCCAGGCTGGGGCTTGGGAGGTCATCCTTTGGCTCTGATGGGATCTGGACTGACATTTCTTTGGAGCTAGCGCTGAGAAGCAGAGTATACGCCAGCTGGAGAGGCAGAGCAGATGCCTGAATACATGATACAACAGTGGGGAGGAGGAAAGTGTGGTCTGTAGTCGCTGCCCTAGTGACGTTCATCACTCAGGTCTTTCATGACAAAGTGGAGAAGCTTCATCGTCAGCAACAGGGAGCTCCTGGTGTTGGAGTATCTTGTCACCATGTTGTTGGAGCTCTCCTGGGGGACAAGCAGACTCACACCATCGCAGGAAAAAACAATAGGCATCACACACTGTTCTCCTGTTGTTTGGGTAGATGCTGTAGCCACCAACCAGTTGTAGAAGGAAAGAAGGTTCCTCTCTCCTGCTCCAGCTGTGGTCTCTGCAAGACCTGTTTTGGAAGGTGGGATCCCATTCTAGAACAGGCAAAGCTCTGTCTATTTTGGGGATTCCATTAAGAGAAGCTGGTGCTTAGGACTTAGACCACTCTGGACATGCCCAGGATCAAATCTATGGACAGCATATGGTGGGAAACATCTCCTCTAACTTTGGGCCACAGAGAGAGGAGTGCCTCCTGAAGTTTAGACATCCCACCTGGTCTATATCCAATGGTCGAAAAGAGAGTGTAGACCTCTGCTTTGGAATGGACACATGGCTTTCACACAACTAAGGTAAGGGAGGTGAATCCTCTCACGTGAAGCAGCTCCAGAAAGTCAACAGTCTACAAGATTCAAGTAGACCATTGTGTTTCTGGATGATGGACGTGGGCAGTTAGAGATGAAAGCAGAACATAAGCATTTCTTCTTGTTTTACATGTAGCTGTATCACGTGTGCCTCTGAGGGCCAGCCAGTGTTGGAAAATTTTCGTGAGCATGTTGCCTTCACAGGCAGAAGCTGTGGTGCCTGCATCTGAGATGCCTTGTGCTGGCAGATGATTTGAAAGCAGGTAAACCCTGGGTCCAACAGACCCTACATATGGCCTAGGATAAGCATTCCATAAGGGTCAAGATGTTTGCTGCCTCTGACTTCAATTGAAGAAGAAACATGTCCTTTTGTAGCCCATCTTAAATCAAAACACAAAAGACAATTTGGGAGTTGTTTTTCCATGCCAAAGAGAAGGCATTGGTCAGCGATGTGGTGATAACGTGACTGTCCTCTTCTTCAGAGCAAGGAGCAAGGTAAGTGGTGAAAGAGCCACTGTCACCTAGCAAGAGCTGGAATCTAACTCCTGCACGAGAAGCGACTCCAGCTCTGCTCCCTGCCTGGCAGAGCAATATTTTAGAGCATTCGTTGGGCTCTTTGGAACAATGTAATTAGTTCAGAAGTTGTCTCCTTGAACACATAGAATCATAAAATCATTAAGGCTGGGAAAGACCTCAAGGATCATCAAGTCCAACCCAACACCACCTAACTCACTAACCCATGTCTCCCAGCACCACATCTACACGTTTCTTGACCCCCTCCAGGGATGGTGACTCCACGACCTCGCTGGGCAGCCTGTTCCAATGCCTGATCACTCTCAGTGAAGAAATTTTTCCTAATATCCAGCCTAAACCTTCCCTGGTATAACTTGAGGCCACACAAAACACCTTCCACCCTGCAAAGATGTGTGTTGAGCTGGACAGATGTCCCCAAGCTGTGCTTTCATACTGGACAGATGGACAACTACCTCCAGGCACACAGAGGAGCTGCTCTTGGTTTTGGTGGGCATCACCCCAAAGGGTGTGATGAACCGCCAGCTAAGCTGTCAGCAGACCCTTTCTTTTTTTCATCCTGGACACTATCAGTGCATTTGCCACGTGCAAAGGAAATTATTTGTGTACAACGTATAACTTTGGTAAGGATTGCTACCACCAGGCACATGCAGTTAACAAGTTCGCTTCTTCTCCTGTTGAAACCATTGGAAGATTTTTTTCATTGACATTGTAGAAACCAATATCGGGCCATGAAAGACAAGTTTTTTTCCTTTGGATGATTTGAGCCTAACAAAAAGCTGTATTGTTCCATCCTTATGGGACAGCCCTCAATAACACAACTGGGGTCATGGAGAAGATTACACTCCCATTTTATGGAGAAGCTGTCCTAAAATAGTTCAAGGAACAACAGGAGAATGGGAAATTCCCATCTCACCCCAGATGTTTCCCACAATCAGCCCTCGTGCTGGCTGACTGGTTGCATTCAGCTGCTCAGGAGCAGTGTGTTTGGATGAAAATTGTGTTGTCTGTATGAATGCTCAGTAGCCAAAAATTTCAGACATACAGCACTGAACAGTACGATGGGACAACCTTCCCCTGGTGCAAGCTCCCGTCCTTGTCTCTCGTGAGGGCAAATGTGGTTTATCCAACTCTCTTAAGACAGGGCTCCTAGAAATACCCACAGACAGACCCAGAGTTCAGAGCTAAACAGAGCTGCTTCTTTTTTATTCCATATAGCAAATAAAACTGATTTCTTTTTAACAGCTTCCCAGAGTGGAAAAGTCACCACGGTCTATGTTGAACGGATCATTCTTGAAACTGGCCATGGACCTTTCCATCAAACAGGTTTCCTAGGAGGGATTTTTCACGCCATTTAAATTTGGTGTGAGAAGACTCTTGATTTACATGACCCAAGAATGAAAAGTCTCATTTTGTGTCTGACTTAATTATGTTTTTTGATATGAAGCAATGACTTCGTTGTGATTTTGGTCTCAAGTGACATTTTTCTTTCCTGTGGACAACACATTAGACTTTGAGCTGCATTCTGAGCTGACTTTGCTGAAGAATTTTGTCTCTCATAATGCAAAAGGCATCTCTTCGCTGCCTAAGCTACATCATGCATTGTGAGAATCGATGGCTCATGGTGATACGAGGGCTATAGTTCAGCCAAGGAACAAGGCCAATAGCACACAGATGGCAGTGGGCAAAATGACAAGAAAAGTGTCAAAATGAGAAAATACTGACTAGCAAGGGATGTGGCTCCCAGCAGAACACTGGGGAAGGTGGTAATGAACTCAAGACAAGGCATATTGATTTGGGAATTTATTTAAGTGCCCTTTGGGTTAAAATTCCTGAAGCCAAACTGTCTGGCATGTCTGGATCTCTCAGGATTACAAGGCTGCAGAAAATTTTGGAGGGTCAATGATTTTCGCCCAGTTTGCAAGAAAAAGCCGATGCTGGTATTTTCATGGGGAGGGGGATGCATTCTCCATTCCTTTCTACTCAAAGCAGCCTTGACATTAGAGAACGGGTGCAGGATCCTTCAGGAAGGGAAAGAGGGGGGTTGTAACCACTGGAGGTGGAGGGTTGGAGCATCTGTTGCCCTTCCTCCACTCCCTCCTTTTGTTATTCCTCTGCCTCAGAAAACACACCACCTCGCTCCAGCTCACAGCCAGCGGATCTTGTTATCCTTTTGTGATACAAACTGAAGAGCTCTCTCATTTCAAATTACTGTTCCCAAGCAGGTACTTACAGACAATGATAAATTACCCCTTAACCTTTTCTCCGTAACACCAGGCAGCATATGCCTCTCATCCTTCGACGTTTGTCCTCCCCCTGCTCCTGCCATCCCCATCCCCAAACCTCCAGCTGCTCCTGTGGCTTTTTCCTGAACTGTCTCCAATTAAACAGCATCCTTCCGGAGCAGAGATAAAGCAAACCAAACACAGGGGAGCAGAGATACCCACCTGGGTGTTGCTGGGCTGAGGTTTGCTCTGCTCCTTGCTGGCAGCACACATTTGCTGAGTGCTGTTGCTTATCACGATTGCAACTCAGTTTGGTGCAAGACCCTCTACAATTCTTCTCCAAATCACACTAATCTCTGCTTTCCCCAAAAAGTCACCCTGACAACTAAAATACCCCCTCTCCGCATGCTGCCTGTTTCCAAGGAAAATATGAACTGAAACGACCCAACGTTGTTGTAGTGATGAGATAGCGCTGGGCTGGGAAAAGTTAATTTTATCTCATGGCAGGACAGGTGGTCTAGAAGATCCCCTTTGGTCCTAATTTCTGATGGAGCTGAGATCTTGGGAAGAAATGTTTTCCTGTGCGGGGGGTGAGGCAGTGGCCCAGGTTGCCCAGAGAAGCTGTGGATGCCCCATCCCTGGAGGGGTTCAAGGCCAGGCTGGATGAGGCTTTGGGCAACTTGGGCTAGTGGGAGGTGTCCCTGCCCATGGCAGGGGGTGGAACTGGATGATCTTCAAGGTCCGTTCCAACCCAAACCATTCTGTGACTCTATGATTCCATGAGATGTTGTGAGATTTCAGCCCCTAGACTATACATAAATGGAAAGGAGCTCTGTAAAGAGACAGAGATCTCTCCTCGTGACTCTGGAGGCTGCAGAAACCTCTACAGGTCTCTACCCTATAGTGAGGAGTTATTTCTAACATCCTGCTCTAGAAGCACGTCCTCTCTCTTTTCTCTAGAACACGCAAACACAGCAATGAGCCCAAGACAATCCTTCCAGCTGTTCTTCCGACATACCTGCTACTCTCCTTCTGCTACCAGCAACGGGCGACCAACATCCCCCCGTACCTCATCGATCATCTCCAAACGACACACCGTAAGGCACAGGAGGCTTAAATCAGTGGTTGCCAGAGAGCAGCGCGCTGTTGGGGTAGATGAGGCTGTTTGACTTTGCTGTCACATCTGACAGCTGGACGGGCGCCAGGACAGCGTGGTTTCATGACGTGTCTCTAAATTACGATTGGACTGCGACATACTCCGTCGGCCTTAATTCCATCCACGAGACATTCAGAGTGAGGAGAAAGGTCTCTTTCAGCCCTGCGAGTGTATTGATCCGAGTGCACAGGACCCTTGGCGGGAACGAGGAAGAAAGAGTGCTGGCATTTATGAAAGGGAAAGAGGCTGCATTGTGTTTGGTGGCTGGGAGAAGAAGAAAAGGCCGCTTGTCACGTTCAATGAGTGGTTTCATATGTAGGGAACTGTTTATGGCCCTTTCTAATTGCTGTAATATTCCTGCCGCAGCCACAACTCTTTTTCTATCTGCTTCACTTGCTCTGATGAATCAGCTGCCAGGAGAAAACAGCAAAGTAAATAATTTAAGCAATGAAAGGAAGGGCCACCAATCCTCCTGATTTCTCAATATCCTCTCTCTGCTTGCAGGAAGGTGTCCAAATAACATGCAAGGACCAGCCGTGCCCTGTCAAATGTCAGCCTCTTGACCTCTGGCTGTGGCCACTCTGCTGCACACACCTTGAGTGAAAAGCCTCCTTTCCATACAGCATGTCTTATAAATTGTGCTTTCTCATCCACAGGAGCTGGTAGCAAATGTCCCCTTGAGTCCAGCTTGTTACTGAAGGGTGATGGGCAGGTTGCCCTTGGTTAAACTTCGGAGCAGGAAACATACTCCGGGGCACAGAGGTCAGCATCACCTTGAAAACCACGTGTAACCTCAGATGCGAGGTCCCACTCCACTGCTTTTCTCTCAGAAGAGGTTTTTCTGGGAATCATGTTTGTTTATTGGTTATCAAAGGACCCATGAACCTCACCTGCACTCAGACTGCCAGCTCTTCCAGCTGCACAGTTGCCCTGCTGTGCCCTCACTAGGACACAAGACTTGGTTGCAGGGGGAAAAAGCTCCTGTTCATTTCCTTTGTAATCTACAAACACTCACAAAATAGTTTCTGAAAGGTCTAGAGACTCGTTCTAGGTGTCTAAGGCAAGTTTGTGTCCCCACTCATGAGGGTCTTCCTCTTAAGATGTAGGTAGTGGGATTCATTGTCTTTGGTAACATCTGAGACATGAATGGATGGATGGATGGAGGGATGGATGGATGGATGGAGGGATGGATGGAGGGATGGATGGATGGATGGACGGAGGGATGGATGGAGGGGTGGAGGGATGGATGGATGGATGGATGCAACAAAAACAGATGGATAGGGGTGACTGATGGGCACGAACCCTTTCTTGAGACAGCAGGCAGCCCTGGCTGCTTGGTCTCTGATAAACCAGCAGATCACTGATGGAAGCAGTGGGGCAACTGTCCTCCAGCATCAGTCTGACAGTTACAACAGGCTACACCACCACAAAGGGCTATTTCTACTCCCTGGTTGGATCTTTGGAAAGGAAAAAAACCTCTTTCCTTGTGAATATTTTACTTCCTCCCAACATCTGGAGATTGTTGGATGCCCAAGTGTATCACCACTTTACCCTAGGGAAGAAAACCCCTCAGCACTTGGATGTTGGAAGAAAAATTACAAGCCCACTTCTTGTTATACAAAAATGCACAAAAAGTTGCGCGGTTGCTGATGATACACACTTGACCTATCGCGCTTAACTACGGTATTACCTGCAAATTACTTCTAGTGGTCTTTTGTCATAGGCAGGAAAGATAACCTGGTTTTTCTGCAGCAGAACACGGAAGGGTTGACACAGTCTGATGTCTGTATTGAATCATGAGGATTTGGCTGGACACAACCTCGCACCACGAAATGGAAAAAGGAGGGATAATTTTTATATACTCCAGGCATTCACTGGATTTTTACATCACGATCAATAGTTGTTGCCTTCTTTCCTCTCCGCCCCTTTTTGATGCCAAGGGTTGAGAAGTGGCTAAGCCTTTTGGGAAATGCCACCTGCAGAGCTGAGGAAGCGGATGCCTCATTTTTTAAAGGCTCATCTCCCTATGTTTTGGTTTTGGGGGGTTTTCTTTGAGATTCTGAGTCTTACATTGCATCCACATTGCCCAGTGAATGACTGCTTGCTCCCTTGATGGTCCATAGGGTACATACATTAGTCCATCCTCAACTCCCTTCAGGAATGAGAAGACTATGGCACTAAATGTAAGTGCTGTTCTGGGGATATTTAACCCCAGGGAGAAAGTCCTACAAGCAGTAGGGTCTGCTCCAGACCCCCAGTTCTCAGCACTATCCTGTCAAGATTTGGACCCCCTGAACTCCTTTTACCCCTAAGCTTTCACACCGCAAAGCAGGCAACACCTATCTTCAGAGTGGTGCACTGAGGCTGGTTACAACACAGGCATTGTTTTATTTTGGGTTCTTTGATCTGAAAACACACACGTTCAAAAAATAATAATTGCTTGCTGGCTAAAGGGACCTAGAGGAGAGGAATCACTCTGGCGGGTGAGCTTCAGGAGCGTGGACATGAGCCGCTGTGCACCAGGTGGTTGGTAAGATGGAGATTGCTCCCTGGTTGGAGGATGCCAACACTGTTTGCGTATCTGTAGACTCTCTGGAGCAGCTTTCCACCTAGGAGTCTGAAGGGAGATACCTACAGAGATTCTCTAAGACAGGCACTAAATAAATCACAGCAGGTATCTCTGCATCTTTAGGTACCTCAGTGCCTTTAGAAATTTGTGTTGCAGCTTCACCAGTGGAATCGAGACCTCCAGACTGCAGAGAGCTACAGAGATGATACCTACGAGTTGCTCATATGTATGAGTCACTCAACTATTATGACTTTCTAGCAACTTGTTCAGAGTTGGATTCAAAAGCTGTGCCCTTCAAGCAGTTCAGTTGCTTTAATCTTTGTCCTTTCTCTCCAGCTGTCAGCTGAGAAGTCACCTGGGATCCTCCAGCCAGTTACCATGGGACATTAGAAACTGCTGGATGAAGTCTTCCCATCCACGCTTGGATGGAAGGAGGCAATGGAGGTCATGGCTTCCCAGTTACAAGACCCCAGTGCCAGTGGTCACTTCTGCCCATGTATATGGGGGTCTAACTTGAGCTATGGGCCACCCAGAGACTGGGTTGGTCTGGTTCCCTTTTAGGGAAAAAGTCCAAATGAAGGAGGAGAGCAGTCCTTCTCCCTGTTCTTCATGCAGCGGCTTGTGAAATTGATTAGCAAACACACACTGAGAAGAAAATAGGAAGATTAAGAAACGGAATCACCATTTCATAATAGAATGGTTGGCTTGATGAGGTGAAAAATAAAAAATAAAATTATAGGATTCTTCAGCAGCATGTTGTCTCCAGTGGAATATCAGAAGTGGGCTAAAAAACCTGGAGAAAGACTGAGATTTGATATTGTTGTCTCCAATATGCAAAGAGTCAAGGGCAAGTATATTGCAAATTTTTCTGCAAATCCCAGCTCTGAGAGTACAACACAGGAGAAGAGATGTCTCCATGCCCTGAAACTGGAGGATAGATGCCTTCCTCTCCAGATCAGATGAGTTCTTATGATTGAGTTCCTGCCTGTACCAGTTGCTTATATTCTTTTCAGGAACGCAAACTCCTCCTCAGTAGGGTTCATCTCCTCCAACCTGAGACATGCAGACTGCGAATGCCACCATCTGAGTTGATCATTTTTTGTCTCACCTGGCAGTCAGCAGCAAGAAATCAGCACTCCCAGCGGGTGATCTGTTTCGGCTAATTTTGGTGGGATGAATCATGCCCTAGAAGTGCCATTTACTACAAAGAGAGCTGAGGATGAATATTGCTAATGGAGATGTTGCCGTGAGCACTGTGCTGTGTAAGGTCAAGAGAGAGGCAATCAGCATAAAGCACCTTATTCTGCAAACGCCGGCTCCTTATTTCCCTGTGGATAGAAATTAACTGGCATTTATGGGATGTGTCCATACATGCTACAGCCTGGTTGCATGGAGAGGCCAGATCTGGCATCACTTTGGAGGAGGTGACATGAATTACTCCTTACAGTCATGACTGTGTTAGGCACAGGAGCAGCACGTGGATCTGGATCACTCCGGAGCATCTGCTCTGTGTAGGGGTTTCCTTACGGAGAAGGAAACTGTCCTGATGCAGCAGTGTCCCAACAGTGACACAGATAAATCACTGCTCTGTCCCTGCTACCCCCACTCATGAGGGTCTTCCTCTTGGGAGGTCCCCAGGACCAGCGAAGGCAAGCCCCAGGGTGTCTGTGGTCTCTGTTGTAGGGACAGTGGGGCAGAAAGAGATGACCCAAGGGTTCTGTTGTCTCTTTGATGCAGATGTTAGTCTGGACTTGAATCACACTCTCTCTCCAAGTACTCAAGTAGGGTGTGTGCCAAAAAAATTTTTTAAAAAGGGAGAAAAAATAATAATCAGATGCAAGGATGTTAATGCTCCCTGTCTTCCCCAAAATACCACTCTGCTGGAGAATGAAGGGAAGGATTGTTTGGGTCCTCACAATCCGAAGCACTGGATGGAGTGTGGCACAAGCAACCCTTTTAAAACCGGACATGACCTGGCTGCTCACCCCTCTCTCGCAGTGCAGGGCTTGACATTTCGGGCCAGCTATGTGAGACGCGGCATGAGATCACTCTGCGTTTGACCCAGAGTGCTTGGTTAGAGACATACTCACCCGTCTATTCCCAGTAACACTGCAGCGTTCATTTTTGTAAGGCATCAATTGCAGCAAATTAGCTGCCGGTCACGGAGGGAAATGCTGCTGCTAATGAAAACTTCCTATTTAGCAGTGCAAAACTCATCATTAATGTTATCACTAACATTATTTTTTATTATTTTTAATTTATCCCTGTGAGGCATTGAGGTCAGGACCAGGGTTCAGTTGTTGCTTGACTTTCCAAAACACAGTGGTGAGTAACACCCCCTGCCTGGTCAAGCTCACAGCCTTGATCTGCCTTGCTGGAAGTTCCAAGGGGATTATGATCAGATGAAGAAGATGAGCACTGATGCCCTTTTCCCTTTTGCCTTACACTGTGTGGCAACCCCTTTTTCAGCCATGTGCTTGCATCTGCAGCGAGAGGTGGGAGCTGCTGTGGCTGTAGACCAGCTAGCTCTGCAATGGCCACCTCCAGCCATAAGCTGGCCATGGCCAGTAGCCCAGAGTAAGGATTAAACCCCAGAGAACCGAGTTATTTTATTTGCTCTTGGCACCAATTACACCCATGGCCAACCAGGACCATCAGGGATGATGCACTGAAGGGCTGCAGCAACTCCAGCAGAGCTGGAAACTCTTGTCCTAGCACCCAACGCCTGATGCAATATTCAATATTTGTCCACTGGCTCCCTCCAGCTTTTGCCCTTTCTCAGAGGTGAACAAATCACGGCACACATGGCTGGTCAATGTGGATAAGAGAATCTGTTGGTTGATAACTAGCTTATCCTGGATGACAGGTAGTGAGATGTTGTCTTCTACCACACACCTGTGATTTCCCAGTTCAAGGAGATAAAACATTATGTTTGATTCTGGAAAGAGAGAGGCATTGTAATTTTAAAGAAAAAAATAAAAAAACCCAGCAGATTAAAAAAAAGGAAATCCTAATTACATGTCAGGGTGTCACTGGTGGTCAGACACAAGTCATAATTTCAATAAGCAAAGCAAAAACACAGCAAGAACCCTTTCCAAGTAAATTTGTTGTATGCTGTATGAATTCTGAATATTAACGGGGAAGCTGCAAACATTTACACCCTCACACCATTACCAGCCAAGGATGATGGCCCATGGTAGCCCCAAATCAAAAAAGCATCACCATGCTGAGGTCTGTGGTGGCTGAAGAGCATCATTGTGTGCCCAGAGAAGCTGTGGATGTCCCATCCCTGGAGGGGTTCAAGGCCAGGCTGGATGAGGCTTTGGGCAACCTGGGCTAGTGGGAGGTGTCCCTGCCCATGGCAGGGGGTGGCACTGGATGATCTTGAAGGTCCCAAGCCATGCCATGTCATGATTCGATGCCCACCCTAGCACAGTGGTGACGGCTCGATGTGACACAGCCTGACTGCCTGAAGAGGCTGTAGGAGTTTGCAGGGAGGAGAAGGGAAGAGGGGAATGAAAAGCAGCACTTTGGTGAGGCAGCACATGTGCGAATTTCAAATGTCTCCTTGTGCCTGCAGGGCTGGTGTGCCTCTCGTTGAACCAGGCTGCTAATTTCCAAATTGATACTTACTCTAATCCCACCCCTGAAGGCGCCATTATGGTGCATTCAGTAATGGGCCATTATTTGGGCTTGTTGCAGGGGGGCAGCAGAAGGAAAGGAGGAGGGAGGGTCTTTTTGGAAAAGCAGGCTGCTGTTGGAACGAATCAGCATCGTGCTTCTCCTTCTCCAAATTGCAAAGCGATTAGCCTGCTTTAGAGCTGTTCGCTCTCCTTTAGTTTGTCTACAGCTTTGTTTTGGGGAGGAATTTTATGGAATTTTACTGCCTCGTATAACACTTATCCCCGGCAATCAATATTGATTTTAACATAACGTTTTGTTTTAAGACTCCTTTTGTTGTTTCACATTCGCTCTGCATGTTAATAAGGTTTATAAAATCCATGATATTTTCTCGTTTCATGAAATCTTATTGGGATAATTACCTCGCTCTGTTGACAGATAGTTGTGCCTGAATTATATAAAGAACATTACTGTTATCAGCTTTTCTTTCATCTCTTGAAGAATGCTTTCCTACTTCCACATGCATTGGGTGTACGAAGAGAGAGTAAACAGGGCGAAATATTTACTGCATCCAGTGTAACCTTAGTTACTTTTTTGCCTCATGGAAAATAAACCCCCAAATGCCACCCAGTGCTTTCAGGTAGAGTGACCTTTACTGGAAATAGGAAATAAAACAAATGAAAAAGAAAACAAATGAAAAAGAATAATGGCCAAGCCTTCAGGACAGCCCATGTCTGTCTTTTCTACCCATCCACACCCAACAAAGTGCAGAAACGACGGCCCAGCTCTGCAGATGCCAAGAGAAGAATGTTTCTGGGCTATGTCCTGGTTTGGGCTGGGACAGAGTGAACTCTCTTCCCAGCAGCTGGTGTGAGGCTGTGTTGGGTTTGTGCTGAGGAGAAGCTGATCACACACTGATGGGCAGAGCTGCTGCCAGGACACTCAAGGACTTTCCAGCTTCTCTGCTGTGCCCGTGTCTGCAGGGGCAGGAGGAGCTGGGAGGGAGCACAGCCCCAGGGACCAGCCCAGGATTCGACCTCAGGTTTGGGACTGAGACCCAAACTGGCCAATGGTCTGTTCCATCCCATGCACGGCATGGCCAGGAGAGAGGGGAGGAGCTGTCTGGAAGTGATCCTTCTCTCAGAGTCACCCCTCTCTCGGGGTCATCTCACCCTCTCAGTCAGCTCCCAGTCCCTCAGACACTCAGGCTCTTGGCTCTTTTCTGGGATTGTGGTTTTGGGACTCTCCCTGCTCTGGGATCATTGGCCAGGAATGGGCTGAGCCTTGGTCATCAGGTGGTGAGCAGTGTCACTGTGTGTCACTCATTTGTATACTTGTATATATCACTATTATTATAATCACTATTATTTCCAATATTATTGTAGTTTAGTTCTTAAATTTTTCTTATCTCAGCCCACGAGTCTCTTTTCCCTTCACCCCCTTAATTCTCTCCCCCACCCCTGGGAGGGAGGAGGGTGAATGAGCGGCTGCCGTGGTGTTTTCCTGATAGCCAGGGTTCAAAACCCTAACAGGCTACAACTACAGCGATGTCAGTTGTCGATTCTGGTACCACTTACTTCACCCAAAGTCAGGTGCATCACCCCACCCTGCGTTGTGCTACCTTTTTTCTTGTATGTGATACCAGAATGTTTCCCAGCCTCCCACTGCACACTATGACATGATGCATTAGTCAACCTCATAATTATTTTTTTCTTTCTCTCCTTTCTCAGGGCTGGTGCCTCCAGACAGTCATCTCCGTATGAATCAGGCTACCAAAGTCACTGTTCATGGGAATCTCTCCAGCAAATGCAGCATACCATAAAGATTAGTGTTTCCTTTCCACCTTCTGGAGACCTTGCATCCCCTACAAATTATCCCTGTTGTCTGTTACACAGTACAATGAACCCACAGACAGCCTTGATTTCTGGACTTCCAGAGCCACACAGTGAGGTAGAAACGCAATAGATAAAACTGTCCTGGGTTTGGATATTCCCCAGCAAACAGTCTTTTCCTTAATCCCTCGCAGGATGCTTTATTGCATATCTGTGCTTTAGCTGGCTGTTCCCAGGAATTTGCTTCTCGGTTATTAAACACAGACCACTGTTAAGTGGAGAGCCCCTGGAAAAAAAAAAACAGCCAGTGTCAGACCAGGGTTGAGCACCACATAGCCCAAAGGTTTCCAGATGTCACAGGGAAGAGCTGAGCACTTTTTTTGGGATTAGTCTTTGGAGGCTTGGGCTCTGATTTGCCCCTGCGGTGCTGGGTGTTACCAGCTGCAGTCAGAATAAAGCAGACGGGATGCACATGCTCTACATGTTCTGTGAATTTTGGTCTGGAAAAACCTCAGGAAAGAGGCAGGAAGGAGGAAGGATGCGTGGATTTGTCTCCTTTTAAAGAAAATATCTGTCCTGGCAGATTCTGATGTCTGAGCCGCAGGGGATTTACAGATGGGCAGAAGCACGGCCATGGTGAATCGAAGAAAACAGCAATGCGATTGCTTCCCTGGGACAGTCACCAGATCGTGAGTTCCACGTTTCTCATCTCTGTCAGGTCTGTCTGTGGGTTTTCTATCAGGGAAACAGCAATGTCCAAAAGAGAATAAACACAGTTTGGGTATTTAGCTTAGCAATGCTATGGCTGGAAAGTAAAATACTGTATTTAGATACTGACTTTCAGCTTTCCTGGTCACAGAAGGATCCCAGCACATCAGAGAAACCATCCATCAGANAGAAACCATCCATCAGAAAAAAAAAAAAAAATAATAATAAAAGAAAAAAAAGAAAAAATACTCCATTTGCTTTAATTTGTTTTGTAGGTTTTGGGAGGTTGGCTGGACATTCATGATCCCTGATTCTCCTAGGACCTAAGGGACAAGACTTCCCAGGTGGCCTTTGCCATCCACGCGTCCCAGAATTCGCAGGTGAATCCTTGCAGAGCTCTCCTCGTTACGGCCGGCCAGATGGAAAGAGACAGCGGATGCAGCAAAGCTCTCACTAGTATTTTAGGCACTGAGCAATTTCTGAACACCTGGTCCTTTATTCACGGTGGACTGCAACCCAGACTAGAAATAACCCAAAGCTGCACAGCTGAGCGGAGCATTGTGTCCATCAGAGCCCATCACTGCTCTCTTCGACAAAGCCAGGGCTGGGAAGCTTAGCACATCTCGTGCAAACGGCTCGACATGTCTGAGCAACTAGGAGCCACAGACCCAGCCAAGGTGCAACCCCGCGTTATGGTTGGATTTGTTACCTTTCCTCACAGCTGGGAACTCTGGAGAGGGGTTTCTTCTCGCTGCATTTAAAGAGGTGCAGATGGCGAAGCCAGCTGCTTGTTCTTTCCTTCTCGTTGGCACCACAGCGTCAGCTCTCAGTCAATTAACAGTTATCGCTGTATGGCTGCTGGTTTTCTCAGGTTGGCAGCACCTCCCCACCGTGTAACAGCCATGCCTGCGTTAGAGTAAAGCACCAGAGGCCAGACGAGAGCTGGTTCGTGGATGGCAAATCTTGCAAAGTGGTCTGGTCTTTGGCAACAGTAGGTGGCTTCCATTGCTGATGTTTTCCAAACCACAGTGATGCTGTAACTGGATGGTTCAAGCAACAGTGGTTCACCAAGTCCTTCTTTAATGGGCAAGTACGACAAGTCAGAGGGTCATGCTACCCTGGTCCCACAGTTCCAGGTCCAGAGGGACCTCGAAAAACTGAAGAAATGGGACAACATGGAGCCTCATGAAGTTCAACAAGGAGAAGTGCAAAGTCCTGCACGTGGGGAAGAACAATGCCAGGCACCAGCATGTGCTGGGATTTCCCAGCTATAAAGCAGCTTGGCAGGAAAGGACCTGGGGGTCATGGTGGATAACAAGTTGACCAGCAATGTGCCCTTGTTGCAAAGAAGGCAAGTGGTATCCCAGGCTGCATTGCCAGCAGGTTGAAAGAGGTGATCCTTCCTCTCTGCTCAGCACTCGTGAGGCCAGTCCTGGGGTGCTGTGTCCAGTTCTGGGCTCCTCAGATACATGGACAGACTGGAGAGAGTCCAGTGAAGGGACTGGAGCATCTCTGCTGTGATGAAAGGCTGAGAGAGCTGGGACTGTTCATCCTGGAGAAGAGAAGCCTCAGGGGGGGTCTCATCAATGTCTATAAATACCTGGAGGGAGGTAAGGGTGCAAAGGGGACAGAGCCAGGCTCTTTCCAGCGGTGCCCAGTGACAGGACTAGGGGCCATGGGCACAAACAGAGACACAGGAGGGTCCCTCTGAACATCAGGAAACACTCTTTGACTGTGAGGGTGCCTGAGCACTGGTACAGGTTGCCCAGGCAGGTTGTGGACTCTCAGTCTTTGGAGATCTTCAAAAGCCACCTAGACGTGGTGTTGGGTAACCAGCTGTAGGTGGCCGTGCTGGAGCAGAAGGTTGGACCAGATGACCTCCTGAGGTCCCATCCAACCTCAGCCATTCTGTGATTCTGTGAAGCCATAGCAACCAGCTTGTATATCAAAGATTACGTTCTACATCCTACAAAAGACCAAAACAACATTACCAAGAACTTACTTGCGGCTGGTCCCAGAAAGTTCTGGCTCATCACTTGCAGCAACATGTTGTTCTTTGAGAAATTAACTCTTTTTTCGTGACTCTGTAGAGGTGGGCTTTAAGGAGGGTCAGGGGAGAGATGGATGGTAGGGGGGAACCCACACTGTGTTATGAGTCAGTTTTGTGATCCTTCAATCTCAAATACACCATGAATGGTTTGCTGTGTTTCAGACCTTCAAGGGCTCAGGCCCATGGCAACAACCACCATGACATATGCCAAATTCTATCTCACTGATGATGGTCATCACAGGGGAGAACAGGGCTACTGATTTGTTAAATTGATTTCTCAGGTTGTGATACGATCTGACACCAGAATGGTCCTTAAAGAAGGGGAGAGGGACTACACCTTCCTCAGGGAAGACAGTGTGGGTGTCTAATGGTGCATACATCTCATTACCCCCTCCTTGTAGTCAGATTTTCTTTGCTTTGTCACATCCAAGAATAAATTCTTTTTTTTTTCTTGAAAATGCAAATTATTTTGCATGTTTTTCTTTGTAATATTTGTTTGTGACTGTCTTGTGGAACAGAAGTCAGGGAGAAAAAAAGCAACTCAACTTGATGAACAAGGCTCAGATGATAGACACCAAAATCAAACTTTGCTGCTATCCAGTGGCAATCCCTAGGATGTTGGAAGCTCCTTAGCTCACTGAAGTGTTGCTGTGGCATAAAGGCACCTCCTGAACTCTGCAGAGAAGTCGCCAAGCAAAGGTCAAAGACAACTCCAAAACATCCTCCATTAAATGTCACTGCATTCCTGCATGATGGCATTTTAATGAGCACCAACTGTTTGCATTTTGTCAAGATTTCCAAATAAGTGAGGACAATATGACACTGGAAGGAAAAGAATCATATTTAGGCCATTTCATAATGTCTATGCATCTTCCTCCCTCCAAAAGTTAATAACTGCAATTAGGAGCAAAAGGAGACAGTTAAGCTCAGACAGCTGTCAGAAGTGTGCTGTAAACTTATAGAGAATTTAAGGAGGTTTGTAAGTCACCACTAACAGGCACTGTTCTAAGGAAAGGGTTAATGGAAGGCCACAGGCACTGATTTTAGTGTTCCATCCATTCGCTTTTCCCCGTGCTCTGGAGGACTTTCCCTAATCACACAGACACTGGATTGGAAACTTCCTTGCTGGAACCTGCCTCTCAGTAGACGGACAAGTCTGGAAGAGTCAACTCTGGGTTGAGGTCCAAGCCATCAGTCTCCTTGGTTTAAATGGACAGCCCAGCTGGCTGACTTTTGGGAACGTTGTCTTGTCCATAACCTGAAGGTCATCACCCACTCCCAACCTGCACAGAGCTGTGAAACAACCTGCACCTATAAAGCCAGAAACTTCTCATCATTCTTGGCTTTTGACACCCTGACAATTGAGTTTACCATTCTAGATACTTCCCATAGCATCGCAGAGAACAATATTCAGTAGCAGGGTCAACACGTTGTGCATTCCTTGGCAATGCTGGCCCAGAGCTGGTTACAGTGCTCCTGTTGGGAAGACATCACTCATGAAGATCCTCATGATACTCATGACATTGGAAGAGATGCAGAGCCTGCATGGACCTGCTGATGCACGTGATACCCAGGGATGGAGTAGGTCTACATGGTCTTTTTGCAACACTCCTTGTCACCTCTCTCCTGTTTTGTTGGGGTCTTCTTGAGCACGGCATCAGGTATGACTGCTTCTGCACCTGAAAGGGGAGTCATTGTTTGACCAAGGTTTGACAGTTCGTGGTTGGAACAGAGAACCTAGGAGATTCCTGAAAATCTGAGCTGGCTGCCACTGCTACCAGGAAAAAAGTAAGGACAGCAGACGATGCTGCTGGAAGAAGTTATTGTCCATTCCTCATCGTAACTACCATCTCACATACATCCACAGCCCATTCCCAGTGGAGTGCAGCTTCACAGACTCCAAAGGAATGGTCAAAAAGATTTTGGTGTCCTGACCATTTCTGTGCATCTGTGCTGTGTCGTACCCACACAAAGACAAAGCTAAATCGTAGACACTGGAGTTGTCCTTGTTGTAAAATCCCTCCTCCTTCAACAGAGAAAGCTTCTCTGAAATCATATAGAGATTTGCCCACACCCATTTTAGGGCAGCAGAGCACACACACTACGCAACCATACACCCATGCCTATTCACAACATCCATCAAAGAGGCAAAGTCCTTTGCTCCATGATGGAACGACTCCTCCATGCACCACAAGGCATCTGGATTTGATTTTGCCTATCATTTTATGTGAGAGGGAGAAAAAAGTTACAAAGCAGTTGAATAGCTTGCTAAAGGTCATGGTGTTCAAATGCTTAACAGAGCCTTTTGCCTGGGGTTTAATTCCCAGTCCTGTACATTGGCTTCTTGAAGAGCATACGGGATTTTTTAAATGTCCAAGGTAAGAGGAAAGCTGAAATCCAGGCAGTATGTCTCTAGAATTTAAATTTAGCCCTAGGACAAGGCAAGAAATTATTTATCTACATTGAAGGGTTTTGCTCACCTGAGGGGATGTGTTGTGAGGAGCCCACTGGATGTGGCCCTTTGAGGGACCTACTTCTGTACAGAGATGGAGGGAAGCAGGATTGTGGGAAACTCAGGAAACACATCAGTCCAAGTGCAGATATCAGTCCATCGCCCACTTCCAACACAAACATAACCCAAACATAAGCCCACACCACCGTGAAAGTCTTTTCTATATAGCCATGAACTGAACCCATGTCCTTGCCCCTTAGAAACTATTTATTTATTTTTTTTTAAAAAGCCCTCCCTCTTCTTGCAGTTGAAAATCTGCCAGTTTGTAAGTGCTAACTATTATTTCAATTTCTCTCTTCAGTGGCTAGAAAGTGCTAATATTTTTGGCTCTATCCCAGCTGACCTGACCCCTCCGACATCCTCTATCACATGAAAACCCTCCTGTAGATCTGTGCTGCTGATAGTGTCATAAAAAGCATGGAAGGGGAGGGAGGCGAGGGACTGGGGAGGGAAGAGAAAGGAATGATTAAACAAAGCAATAGCCGGGCACCCACATAAAAATCCATCTACGTGATGGAGCTGCAATAAATGTGGCACATCAGAGCTTTCGTATAAATGGTCAGGGTAAAATATATTTTTTTATATATATGAAAGAGTAGTTTAAAAATTACTCTGAGCCCACATTCCCCCCCCCCCATCGAAAGAAAAAAAATTCTCTGAAGTGTAGCATGTTATTGATTTTTTATAAGTCAGGGCCAAATTTATTGGAGAGAAAAGTTCATTATTTAGTAATCCCACAGCTCAATCTGCTCTGCTGGCCATTAACCCTCAACAGTTCTCATGATAAACTCCCCATGAACTCTCTCCATGTGTTGCCTCAATGAACTGCAGATGAATTTTGCTGAGTGCTTGTTCAGCCTCGCCTAGATATTCATCGTGCTTTTTGCTGACGCAGATCTCAACTCACTTGGGTGCCATAGCAGTGTCCGTACCCACCTTGGCTCCCACACAATACCACTTCCAAGGAATCACCCTCCAAGCCCTCACCATTTATTTGCCAACCCTTGGTGGGTCCATCCATGCTAAGAGAAGAAAATAAAGATAGAGCAACCACATGCATATACATAAATTGCACCAACACCCTTAATTATTCCTCAGTGCTGGATTGAATTGGTATCAATGATTCACGAAGTATAAATATGTGGGAAAAAGAGCTTTTTCACAAACATCATTGGTGTTTGATGGCCAAGTGTATGAGTGCATGTGCATAGGTAAAACACAGCTACATGCAACTCTGCATTGGCACCAGTTACTCTGAACTTACACATCAACGTAAAGCTCTGTGGTGGGGGGCTGTTGCAGCCCTACACAAGGACCCCAATATTCCTCTGACCCAGGTCTATATATCAAGTGGGGTCACATGGGAGATGCTGTGATAAGAAAATCAAGATAAAATAGCAGTAAATGCTAATGTTCTTATCCGATGGCATTTTATACCCACCTTGCATGGACAGAAAGCTCTGCTCTGGGTAAAGGTTTGCTAGGAATAAAGCAAAGAGAGCAGAATGATAAAAAAAACAGTGTTGTGAAATTATGGTGGGGGGGAGGCAAAATATATTTGCCTTGTATGTGAAATCTGTCTCGGTAAGTCATTTGAGAGTAGATGAATTGTTCATCCGAGGCAGGTTGAAATACAGAGTGCGAAGGAAAGAAATAATTGAAACCAGCCATCGTAAACGTTCAGGGTAAGGGAAATCGTGCATTCAGGAAAGGTCCTAATCATCCGGTGACCATGAGACAGGTGACAAAACACAGGGCAGCGTCCTGGAAAAGGAGCTGTTTCTTCCCTTACCACTTCGCTTCCAATTCCCGTAAATCCGTGCTCTTTCAGCATTCCCACTTCTCAGAGACACCAGGCACTGATCCCCCTCATGTCACAGAATCACAGGATCATAGAACAGTTAGGGTTGGAAGGGACCTTAAAGATCATCTAGTTCCAATGTGTTGATGTAATGTGTTGGCTTGATGGAGAACCTCTTGAGTTTCTTTGGCCCAGAGGTTGGGAACACAGCACCAATGAGGAGAACAANAGAGCAACATTCAACCATCACTATGGTGCAGGACAGTTGCTAGATGTACATAAGCCCTACTTAGAGAGCTGTACAGGGAATTTTTTTGTGTGGGAAGCTGGCTGACAGATGAATCCTTACTCTGCCAGTGCAGCAAAAATTTGCACCGTGAGCTTAATGAATGCAGACTTTATCCTGCAGAAAGCTTTGCCTCCTTGCAGGCATCTTCTAAGAGTGCCCCAATCGTGTCCTGAAGGAGGAGTTGGAAGGACCAAGGCTAGGGTCCCAATCACAGCTGCCTTCACCAAAGCTGCCTCTTTGCATCTCATAGGGCGGTACTGGGCTGTGACCCCTCCTGGGCAATGACACATGTGCTTATTGACAGATGTAAAGCCGCCTGAATCCAAGTGGAATAAGGAAGGTTTATTATCTGATGTTACTGAGCTTGTTCTTTGTCAGGGGCTAGCAGCTCACCCAAAGGTTCATTGGATGATGTTATTTCCCAGTCCACCCATCTCTATGCACCCATAGGATAAGCCATAAGCAAGAAGTAACAGCTTGAGTTGGTCATACTATTTCCAGGAAAAAAAAAAAACAATCTAGAATGAGAAGTGACATCGTACCCTTCAGATGGCCAACCATAATCAAGAAGGAGTGATCAATCTATTTTGTAAGTCATCTGTGTCTCAAAAATGCACTGTATCTCCACTGTCTCTGGAGATGCAGATGGTATAGATCTCCACCACCTCTGGAGCAGTAGATGGTTTTAAAGTCACGTTTATCCCCGCACTGAGGAAGCAGGGGTCTGGAGCAGGAAGAACAAGAAAAATTCCTTTAATGAGGAAACTTCCAGTCTGGTGACAGGCATGTCACAACACACAGACCTTCTAGATCTAGCCAGCTGAATAGATGGAGAAGGTTTCAAAACCTCTTCTCTAACCCTCATCATTCCTGTCCCGTGGCTGGTGTGGAAGGGAAGACAACGAAACAACGCCAGAGGGAAACGTCACCACCAAATAGCCTCTGTCCTTTAATAAAGCGTCATGTTATGTGTGAAAACAAATCACTCTTCCCCAGGGCAACAAACTCACTTCCTAAGCACCTGCCAGGAGTTTTCTCAGATTTAAAAAATAGCAGAGCTTGGTGTTCGGAGGTTATTTATTTATGTGTTCGTTAATTCTGAGTCCTGTGCTTGTATGAGAAAAGCCTTTGGGAAGAAACTGGGTGAGAACAGGTATTTCAGCTGCTCTCTGTGACAAGCTGCTGCTTTGTGCAGCCAACATGAAGGCAAAGCTCCTCGGCAGAAATCTGTTAACAAGCATCGTACCTCCTGCGCATGGTCCCTTCAGGTGGCTGCAAAATGAGGGGCAGGAGTGTCCCAGGGAGGAGGACACGTGGGAATGGGACCCTTCCTGCCCCATGCATCCGAGCAGCGGTTTCCAACCTCCCTCTGTGCCGGAAAAGGGGATAACTGCAGGACCTGATGCTTTTCATGGCTGTAGAAAATAAAGAGCTCTGAGCTGTAGCTGCTATTTCAGATAAATCCAAGAAAGAAGCAGGTAGAGCGCATTAAGAGAAGTTCAGTCAGGTTGTAAAAAAAATAAAATAGCGCTGGGGCTGCATTTTCCTAAAAGCATCATTTATTGTTGGCACAGCTGTTGCTTATGCTTCAGCCTTGCCAAAGACATCTGGTCTTTTCCTCCATGCTCACGGCACTGATAACAACCCTCTTCTCCAAAGGCTCGGATGCAGGAGGTAACTCAGCATCTCGGATGCCGTGGGTACCACGGAAAGCCTTTGACATCAGTGAGGCTGACACTCGACCTGGACCAGCGCCCCGCTTCCTGTGCCTGGGCTTGACAAGTTAACAGAGCTTTACCAATCTGCAGAGACACTTCAGATTTCCAGGATTGTGCATCGTTTTATCCAGGTCACTTGCTTTTTAGGCTTGACAGCGGCCGACGCAGCTTTTCCTCTGCCCACGAGCGCTGGCTGGGTTTGCAACTGTCTCCCAGAAATAAAACAAAAAGTTTTAAATCCTCTTTTTGCTTCCAGGATCATAGAGGTTAAAAAAAAGTTATGAAAAGTCCCCAGGAATTAGGAAAGGGTACACAAATATGTTTTATGGGCAGACTGTGGCTGATGAACTTTTCGGAGGAGAAACCTGTTTGCTTTTTGGACTTTTGGACCATAGCATCCAATGGCTGGGAGTGGATCCTGGAGGTGATTTAACAAGGAGTAAGACACACATGTTCACCTAAAGGAGATACTTGGTCATTGACCAAAATAATTTACTATCTTAACATTTGTAGAGCAAGATGTGTCTTATTTGGTTGAGCCAAGCAAAAGGCAGGTCCAGTCCCCAAGGGAGTTTTCTTTGGTTTGCAGGTGCAAACCCAAAATCGTGCGTCTTATTCAGCATGTTTGGTGAAAGCTGCTTTCCCCCTTTCCAGGACACAATGTTGTGCTTCTAGAAGTCTTTTAGCAGCCCTCCAGCTTGCATTGGTTTTTAAAGAATGAGCAAATCAGCGCAGCAGTGTCTCATAGGAGCAGCCTTTAAATCTCCTTCACCAGCAGCTCGGGAACTGAGGTTAAATGGCACAAAAAGCCAAGATTTGTGGCCCTTGCAACATCTGTGATATACGGTCCACAGACACAGAAAAAGACTCGTTTCCATCCCACCCCTTATTAAGCTCTTCCATTGACTGATAGTTAAATTTTGTCTGGGAATTGCTCAGAATAAACATTTAGATCTCCAACAGCATATTGAATAACATCTTTCCAAGAAGCATAAATAAAACAGATCCATGTCTTCAGCCATCTGCATATAATCACAGACTGTTTATATTTCAAGCTCTGGTCCAGTGAACTTCAAGAGGAAACGATTTGGAGAGATGCATCAGACATAGAAGTTCCTCCACAACCCACCAGTGCTGATACGAACTGGAGATGACAGTGCTGACAGTGCTGTCTTGTGGTTGATGCAAAAGCCATCAGACCTTCAGGGAAAGAAAAGATGTAGCTGGAAGGCAAACAGTTTATAGTTACTTGGCTTGGCATCGAAAGGGGATGTTTACTCATGGAGAAACAAAGGTTCAAAGAACATTAGTCCTCAGAGCCTTTCTAGAGATGGAGTTTGGCATTTGACCACATCTCCCACTCCAGAGAAGAATCACAGAACAGTTTGGGTGGGAAGGGACCTTCAAGATCATCCAGTTTCAACCCCTGCTGTGGGCAGGGACACCTCCCACTAGCCCAGGTTGTCCAAAGCCTCATCCAGCCTGGCCTTGAACCCCTCCAGGGATGGGGCATCCACANTTTATGCTTGTGTGCATGGGACAAAACACCTTGGTGGTTTACCCCTTGTTGCACAAGCTAAAATATGTCTCAGAGCTGATCTTGAGTTCCATTCCAGTGAGTACCCATCAAAACACAGCCTCTTCCCAGACCGTGTTGGGGGATCAGGCCAGTCTACAGCCACAAACCCACCAGCTGACTAATGCTGGTTCAGATGACTCAAACATGTTTCTTCATCTCTTTCTTAGACAGGCAACTGAGAGTTAAAATGACCACATGTGAGGACCTTGGCTGAAGGAGCAAGTTGTAGCCCTCTCACCTAGACGGTGAAGAGGACAACAGAGGGTTCAAGACCCTTCGTGGTGCTTTTACTAGAACTTCTCATTGGGTAGAAGGAAATTCCTTCTGGTATGTGAGACTGACATGCTGCAAAATGGGGCAGCTGTTCTCCTAACTGCTGCAAAACAAATAGTTAAAAAATATAAAGCATGACCTTGAGATAAAAAATATATTATTTCAAATATACTGAAAAAGTTTAGATGTACGCAGTGTGGCACAGTATCTGCATCCACAGCCTTTGACCAACTGATTTTGGCTCATAAAGTGACTCAAAATCCCATAAAGCGTCTTAAAACCCTGTGTCATGGTTGCCAGGCAGGTGAGGAGACTTCAAAATACAACAAATTTGGGCTGCTCCACCGTGGGAGCACAACACACCATTTTTCACACTGGCAAGTTGGCTAATTACTGTGGGGACTAAAATGACACGGACCTTGGTTGAATTGGCTGCTTGGAGATGGCTTGAAAATAATTTACAGATATATTTATATGCTTTCCAGGAACAATTGGACAATCTAGAAAGTTCTGTGAATAAATTTCCTTTTTTTTTTTTTTTATCATAGCTTTTCAGTTGTCAACAGGCTGCCTGTGTGTGGGTGGGTGCCACGGCAAGAGAAAGGACAAAAATTGCTGTGATTTCACCACAGTTTTTCCAAGTTTTTGAACTTTTTCTTGCTTTATTTTTCTTTCATTTTAACAAATTAATCCTAGGTTATGGAAAAATTACAGAAAAATAAATATTTCACCTCTCCATACGATTTTTTTCTTGGCTGGGAGTAGAACTGCAGTGCTGGAGTTGATACAGACTGTGATTGACTGGTTTGCATGGAGGGTGGAGAGATGATCCCTCCAGTCCACCCTCTGCAAGAAGAACAAGGGAGAGTTCATATGCCATTCGTACAAGCCTCTTGTTATTATTTTGTTGTCTGAAAATGAGTCCAAATAAATTTCTTGCATATATTTTCTTGCATACAGGCCATTTGATAACTCTTCTGCTTTATGAGCATAATGACTTGGCAGGAGTTGATGGGATCCCACTGGTGCCTCTCTAAGGAAGTCCTTCAGAATTTTTTTCCAGTTCTCTTGGGGCTTCCACATGAGGGTTTCCATGTCACCACCTCTACAGTCCAGGGAGGTGGTTAGGGAAGAGTGCAACCTGCATTTGCCAGTCATGTCTTATAGATGGAGAGGGCTGACACAGAAGATGTTGAGTGAAGACGATAGGAGCTGGGCTGAAAAGACATGAAGATGACGAGGGGTTTCATGGGCTCAAACAGGAAAATTAGTTAAGATAATCTATACCTATTTTATTTTGGGAAAATATTTGTCTGGTCCAATCTCCAGCTCCCAGAGATGGCTTTCCCACCCTCTCTCTAAGAATTTTGCTCCATTTTCTGCTCTAAAGTCCCCAGATTAGTGTTTTTCTAAATACTTTGCCAAGAATTTTTCATGCTTCTGTAGTATCTGGCTCCAGTTCAGTCAAAAATATGGTGTGAATAGCTTTTCTGATGATTTTTGTGTTGTAAGCTTTACTCCTCTTGTTGGACTGAATGAAGAAGCGAAGAGGAAATGCAAACTGGAGAAGGAAATTAAAGCAATGGAATATCTCCAAAGCTCAAAACAAATTAAAAAAAATGTTTGGGTTTGAGTTCTGGGCATACATTCAGGATGGCTGTGATTTTACTTAGATGGGGTGGCCTATTTCTATGTTTATTAGGATCACTACACTAATGAAGGCTTAAAGAGAAATGCCGCAAGAACAAATGCTGGGAAAGTCTTTTATGCATCTAATGACACTTAATTTCCGTAGTAAATGCCTAATGTTTAACGAGTATTTTATTCTTTCCCAATTTACATATTTATAGTTAACTTTTGTAGCTGCTCACGAGTAATTAGCCGTCTGTTTAAAAGGAGCCTGTGAACTATACAACCACATGCTCATTCCAGTGAAGGTAACAAAAAAAACCCACCAAAACTAAAACAATGTGAGCAATTTGATTACAGGTAATTGAAAGAAAGCCAGGAAAAAAAAAAAAGAGCAAGGGATTCTATAATGAGCAAAACCCAACGGAGAAAAAAATGGGACAAAATGACATTGAGTCTGAATCGAAAGGGAATTTCTCCATTTACGAGAATATTTGTAAGAGCCGAGCAATCTGGAAAAACACCAGTCTCGTGTGCCAAGTTTGTCACCTGTCCCATTGATATAAAGCTTGTGGTCACCATGGAAACCTCACAAGGGGACTCAAAATTTTGGAGAAATAAAGCTTTCTTCGGAGACAGAAAGGACGAGTTATTGCGGAGCGAGAAGAGGAGTTGTGTTGCTAGTCCCTCTGAGGGGAAAGGTCCCAAACTGGGCAAACCAGTACAAGACAGCAGATTGTGTGATGTGTTGGCTGTCTTTTGATTGTGTTCATGAAGCTTTGTCCAGAAACAAAATGAGGAGAAACCCTGGAATTCAAAGTGCATCTTTGCTCATTAAAGGCATCTCACAGATGCAGAAGAGTTGACAGCAAGTCATCTAAAAATGTCCAACATGCAGAGATTAAGAGGGGTTTTTGTCACTGGCTGTAGAGCCTTGCAGAAAATCATGAAATCTAGCCTTTCCATTTGCACTCAGTGATCGTTGTAACCAAATAAGAAGAAAAATTAAGAGTGAAAACCAAGTGGGAAGAAGGTGCTTCGCAAAACCACTTTCTTAAACACACCCTGAACCTCACTGCTGATCAACAGAGTCCAGGGAAAGGCCAAGTCTGTGTCTAGGAGTGGAATTGTGTTTCCAGGCAGATATTAACAAAGTCATTTATTGTGAGGGCCCATAACCTTGCTAGCAAACACAATAATTGGGTGTTTAACCTTTATCTTGATAGCATAAACTAGTCATGCTCTTCTTTTTCTGAAGCATTGCCTATGGCTGAAGTCTGCGGAAAATGGCAAATCCAATTTATATATACATGTATAAAGTCTGGACGTGCATCTAGACCAGGTATCTGTCATCCAGCATAAGACCAATGAATCAGATTCCTCCTAACTCCCACTAATCATCACTGACATCACCAGAGTCAGATGATGGTAACCGAGTTTAGCACATGAGCTCGTGTTCCCCAGTCGTCTGGTTGAGTGATGGTTTGTGCACTAAGCCTCCCATCTGGAATAGTGTCATTACAGCTCTCATGGAACAAACAGCTCTGAGAGACCGGACACAACTGTCCTTGGAGGTATCTTGTCCACAGGAGCAAGGCCAAGAAAGACCACACTAAGGGTCAAGAAATCCCGTAAGGTATATTTTGTCTTCTCTCGAATTCCCCCTTGACCAACCTGTTCAACCACTGCTACCTCTGGAGGGTATGTTACCCTGAGCAGGCACAGAGACTGCTTACTGAAGTGGCTGGAAACCCTTTGTGCTTCCCAACACTCTTGGCTACCTTCAGCACAAGAGTTTATGCATGTTGGATCTGTTGCAGAGCTGAACTAAATCAGCAAGAGCTTTTGTGTTCGCTCCACTAGGCGTTGGTATTTCTCCAGGTTGTCTCTAGCAATGTTGTGCTCCCCTGCTCCACGATCCCATCCCACGTTTGCCATGGAGAGAGAGTGTACAAGAGTTCAATTCTGACCTTTCAGGAGCTGTAGGGACATGACATTGAGGAGGTGGAGGGCAGGACTAGCAAGAGGTTCTGATGGATGGGATGGAGGCAAACCTGGCAACAGGTGTCCACTCTTCCACAGACCCTTTTTCCAAATGGTAGCGTCATCTCAAGTTCTCAAGAAATTCTCAAGAAACATAAATGCATTGTGATGCATTTTCTAACCTATTATTGCACCACACCAGGGCAGTTTAGGAGATTGTGAAGCCACTGACCTTGCAGATCAATGACCTCCTGGTGTCTAATTTCAGGTTGTTGGAATTCACAGCAAAAACAATGTTCCAAATTCATCTAGCATTTGACCTAATTTCATCTAGGAGGGAGATCCAGCAGGTCTTCTTCCAATGGCCTGCAGCATGTTATATTTTTCCCATTTCTATTGGGCTCATGCTCCCACACAGTGACTGGATTTTCAAATGCGACACACGACAAAATCCAGTATCTGGCTATCACCAGAGTCCATGCTGCTTGGATGAAGGTCATTTGAGACAAGTCTTTCACCAGGTCAAGCAGGGTAACAGTTGAACAAATAGGGTCACGAAGAAGACCAAGCCACTTTTCCCATAGACCTCCAGATTATAGCACAGATCAGAGAAGGAAAAGGAGCATTTGCATCAGTAAAGCAGAAGAGCTCTTGGAAGAGACAGTGTGCTACTCACATTTCTGAAAGTTTTTAGTTTGCTGCATTCTGGGGTCTTTACTGGAGGCATTAAGTTGATGACTTTATAAACATCTACAAAGGAGAAGCTGAGGAAAGTACAAATGAGTTTCACCTCGGTTTTAATGACTATAATTTTCTCTTGTAACGGTAATTTCGGTAATTAATGGCTGCATTATTCTATTGTCGCAGTATTTGGAGATGACACAAAATGAGCAAGTGTTTTTGTTTCAGTGACAAAAGGAGAAGATTAGCTGGTTGAATGCTGATAGGAAATGTTTGGTGGGAGGAATAAGCAAGGAAGGGCTGATAACAAGTTTAGTGGTATTGTTTCTTTGCTGTATTATCTTTATTTTGCTAGAAGGGAACCGCAAGAGCAATGATCTGATGGGATGCTGAAAATCCCTTCCTCCTCCAAGGATCTTGGTGGCTTCAGTACCTGGTTGGACATATTAGGACAGCTACACCCATCCCATAATATGCAAAAAGTGCTTTCTCAATTGGGAGCATACCATAGGGCTCATTTAAAAGGCCTTGGTTCAAATTTCAGATTTCACAACTGACCACTCAACCTCTCCCCCCAGGCACCATCCCATTAGTGAAGAGTCTCTTCTTTCCTGCTTCCATGGAAGGACTCCAGAAGGGTTTGTGGTTTCCCTGTGGTTGGAACCAAAACTTGGCCAATGGGAATTCCAGTGCATGAGTTTTTTGTGTTGTTTTTTTTTTTCATTTCAAATGAAATCTCCAACATAGTTTGATAGTAAGAATAACAATCAATAATAATAATCAGTGTCAACTTCTGCGATTCCCACCCACCATGGCAGGCAGCACTTCCCAAATAACACTATTTGAAATAAGTTTCTGGTATCGAGCCATAACGGAGCAGGGAGGTATCCCCTATGCAGATGTCCTAGCTAGCACCGCTCACCCGAGGACCGACTTCCTCTCTTCCCCATAGATATCTGCAGCTACAAAGTCGTAAGGAGCAATTGGACTGTGCTGTCACTCTCTTTTCAGAGGGTTATTTAGGTGAACAGCCAACTTGACAAGAGCTACTTGCTGCATTCAGCTGGCTGGAGACTTGCTAGATGTTTCCAATGTAAATTAACTTGTCTCCAAAGACTATCTCATGACTCTGAGGCAAGAGGGCAGGGAGATAATGAAATCCACCTGCAACCTTCCCAGAAAAAAAACCCCATAATTTCATACATACCTGGTCCCAGAATGGGGCCATCAGCTCAGAGAGGTTCCTCTGGAAGCACAACGAGATTTTCTGTGTCTAATATATTCACCACCACATTTCACTGGGGGAGGTTGAGTTTCACCTCGTGACGGTGATTTCTTTTTTTCCCCTTTTTTCCTTGCCAACTGATTTCTGTTTGTTCATCACCCTCCACTCGTGCTTTGCCAACGAGGGAGGATGTTCATGACTGTGTGTCATTTCTGTTCCCATTCTGGGACTAGGGACTTGACTCAACGCTTTTTGTACCTTTCGTTGATTCCGCTTAAAGCCAGCTCCAGTATCTCATGCTGCCAAACTCCACCTGTCAGAAAGGTTACAGAAGCCTGGCCAGATATACACGCCATGTTTTTGGCTCACTCTCCCCATCTTTTACTGCCATATGCTTGTTAGCTGCAGAACTGGGAAAGAGAAGTATTTTTGAGCAATGTTTGAGCAAAAGAGTTTTTTTTCCCAGACCTCAGAGACTAAGCTCGGTCAGGGGCTAAGAAATTAACCCTGAGGAGTTGCCTACCTTAAAAATAGGTCCTTTGGGTTGGTTTTAAAAGGTTTTTTTTGGGAAAAATAATAATTAAGAAAAATGTTTTCTGGATGAGGAGGCTGAGCTATACTTTGCCTTCTGCAAAGTGCTCCTTTCCTGGTCATCATAGTCCCCACACTGCAGCTGTTGGGTTGGAAACTCTTCTAGCCATGCCCAAGCAAAACCAACGTTTTTAATGTAAGCTGGTGCTGGAGGTGGTTTGAGCCAATCCAGTTGATCTTCCACCAAAGCAGGCAGGACCATGACACATGCTGCTGGTGCCCAGCTCCATCCCTCGGATTCATCGTGTTCAGCCACTAAACAGAGAGGTTTACCAAGCGTCTCTAAGCCTCCCGTTCCTACTGTAAAGGATGCTTTCACGCCAGCTTTCTGTTTCTCTGTGGAATCCATCCAGGTGAGCATTTTTTTCAGCCATCATGTTTTTGCAGCATGGGAGGACCACAGGAACTATGTGGCATCCTAGCCACAGCCAATGGCACGAAGCTGGGTTTGTGTTAGCTAATGAGAGGTCTTCCCGATGTTGGACACGCTCCACTTCTGACTGGGCAGCTCATCCTGGCTCCCAGCAATCTGCCAGGGCTGCCTCTTCCCATACCCACAGCTGGCTACTGTCACGGTGGGAAAATTCCCTCCAGCCCCATCTCACTCCGTTCCACCTTGTTTGCTCTAGTCACAGCCCCTACTCTTCCTCTTCCAAGGCAGCAACTGAGCTGTACTCTTCCAAAATCACAAAGCAGCTGCAGGGCTGAAGCCTTGCTAGGAGAAGGGCTCTGCTCCCGCCTGCGGTGGGCTGTTGCTTCCTTTGCCTTCCTTAACTCTTTTTTTTGAGATTGCCCAGATGGAAATTGGTCATTAATTGTATCTTCTACAGAAGATGGAGTTACATGAATCCAGGAACAGGATCTTGGCTTGCACCAAGGGGGAATTTGAAGTGAGAGGAGAGGATTGCAAATGTTTGCTACAGAGCTGATTTATCTCAAGTCCTTTCTGCACTACATGAACTCCTGTCTGCTTTCCAGAGGTCGATTTTCTTGGACCAGTGAGGTTGGAAATCCAAGGCAGAGGGCGGAGACCACATTGGAGTCACTTCTACACTGCTTCCATCAGGCTTCACACTTCTGTTGTGTTTGCTCCATCCCTCTCAGGGATGACTCTGGGACCTTGGAGATATCTCACCCCAAAAAGACAAGGTCAGAAGCATTTCACAAAGGGATTTATAGGAACACACCCCATTCGGTGCTTTAACACAGCCAGATCTGGGGTAGAGCACGTGTCTGGCAGCACCAGGGCATCAGGATAGGAAAGGAGTGAAGAAGGTGCCACATGTCCATTTTTTAACAGCAGTGCTGGCTTATTTCTTTGCTTTCCTGACCTAGTTCCTCCATCCTGCTCTGCACCAACCTACACAAATATTTTGGAAGGGGCCTCATGTTGAACTGCCAAATAAAGTCTGGCTCAGAGCATCATCTTGGAGACTGCTGGGTGGGCAGAAGGAGTGGGGCAGCACGTGCAGTAGTACAGTCACTCTGATGTGAGAAAATATCTGATTTAAATTATTTATATCGGTTATTTTAATAGGTTACTTATTCTTTCCCTTGCCTTTTTCAAGACTACTTTATACATGCATGTAAAATCATCTTACAGATCTGCTTTTCAATCCCAAACCTTTTCCATCCCCACAAGATGACTGTGGTTTCCCATAGCAGACATGGGATAAAAAAAGTGTGGTTTAGCTCAAGCTTCTAAAAAGAATTCTCCCACAATCAAAATATGAAAAAAAAGAAACAACAATAAAGCATTCAATTGTGTGTTGAACCAAAACTGGAATAAAACCCTTTGTGTCCTTGTTTCAGCTTTTTCTAAAAATAATGGCTAACGGAGGTCAGTTTTGAAACACCACTTCAAATCTCCAAAAAGGAAGCATTTTGTGCTGAAATTGGTAATCAAAAACCATTTCACATCCTCCAAAAAAATCCCAAACTCTTTGTGATGTGCTTTTAACCAAAATGTTTTGCTAAGTCCAGCCAGAATTAACCAGCATTGCTGGTCAGCCAGAATAGATTTTTTTTTTCATAGGGAGATAAAATATTCTACCAAACGTATGCATTTATTTATTATACATTTTGGCTGTAAATAGAAATGCTGCTTTATGCCCACAAAATGCACAAGCTATCATTTAAAAAAAAAATGTTTATATTAACACTGCAAGTTGGGCGTACTGCCTAGCAGAAAAAATAATGTCAATTACCCACACAAATAGCTTTCCAAATCTCTCAGCGCCTGCTTTCTGCATGAGCAGTTAGATTCATAGAAATTAGAGATGGGAAAAGATCTTATTAGCGTATCTCATCTACCTCACTGCTAGCAAAGGTTTGTCCTCCACTGTGTGTTTTCTAGTTAGATTTGCCCAGCCTAGATTTAAAATGATGGGGGTCTCTAGGGTAGCTTGGCTTTTTTTTTATGCATATATCTTCATTAGCAAGGAGAAATATTGAAATTCTGCGGCGGAAAACAATGACTTGGAGTCTGGTGTCTGTATAAAAGCCTCTCACCTGTAGTCAACATGCAAGAACTGAGAGCAAGCAACCCCCTGGGCTCGGCTTTGTTGAGGTAATGGGCTCTGGAGATGATGTTTCCGTCACTCCTTGGTGGTCTGGCGGCACTGTGATGGACAGGGATGGAAGCTCTGTTAGACAGGATTGCTCTGCTTCTTCCAGTCTTTGGTCCCTCTGCACAGCTCCGGTACTGACAAAATGTTCTCCCAGTGGAATCCTCCAGAGCATTTTCCATTCGTGGGCTTTCTGACCACGTCCCTGCCCAGGCACTCTCTTGCAGCCCAGATGGGTTTTGGTTTGGTACCCAACCTCCACCAGCACATGGGTAATCTTCAACATGAGAGCCACACGCAATTTCCTGGTGTCTAGGGAATGTCCTAGATCTGCACTAACCGTGGCTCCTGCAGCTCCTCTGCACTGAAAGGCACTTGAGGAGACTGCAAAGTTCTGAGCAGTCCCAGCTCAATCTCTTGGGCTACTTCATAGAATCACTGAATGGTTTGGGTTGGTGGGGACCTTCAAGACTATCCAGTGCCACCCCCTGCCATGGGCAGGGACACCTCCCACTAAACCAAGCTGCTCAAAGCCTCACGGAGCCTGGACAACTACTTGTGTAGTTGCTCAGCAAAAGGGGACAATGCATCTTGCTTGTCCCCTTTCCACCCTCAGGTGCTCCATGGGTTGGTTTCTGGTGTAACTCCCCTGTTGACACTCAGTCTAGAGCAGAGGAGCTTCATACACATGGAAGTATGGTCACTGCTGAGACTGGGCTTGCAGAAGGTCCCAAATCTGGGATTTGGCTGCTGAAGGCTACCCCACCGCATGGGGCACTAATCCTGCACACCCAGATGGACACACCCTGCTGCATCCAGCCGCCCTGTTCTTCTTCCACCTTGGAGCAGCCCTGCCATCCCAACAGCTTGCAAGCAAGACAAGAAAGCACAAGGTGATGGTGCAGTCTACAGCCCTGGGACTTTCTTCTCCCAGCTCTCTAGGTGTCAAGTGGAGAAGAGGGGGAGCACACCAAAGCTGTATTTACCCACCAGCTCTCTCCAGAATCTCAGCAATCAGCTTTTGAATTTGATAGCAACTGCACGCCTGTGGCTTGCGTCCAGCCAAAGCAACTTTGACAGTGAAACCCTGTCATATCCTTTCTAAAGGTCACCATAAGCGAGCTGGGCTCCTATCAGCTTATCAGTTCTTTACTTAAACCAGCTCAAAAAGAAGCTTCCCATGGTGAATTATAGTTTAACAACATGTTATTCTGCGATAAGCACAATCCACGGGGCCTGAGACACTCTCTGCTCCGAAAATCACTGATAACATCACGCCTCTTTGATGAGGCATCACGTTATCTGCCTTAATTGTAATGGACCTTCTCCTCCATCTAGACACGGGGCACATAAGCAATTCCTGGGACAAACAAGATTTCCTGGGCAGGATTTCTCGTTTTTTCCAAAAAAAAAAAAAAAAAAAAAAAGCTAATTTATTTGCTGCTTTTAGGCAGAGGTACCTGTGCATTCTTCAAAGCATATCTTGTTATGTCAGTCCTGACGATGCTCTGTGTGTACCCTGCATCATGTCCTCCAAGTTCAGCTTCTACACGTGTCATGCATGGGTCACCTCTGCTGTCCCATGGACCAGGTGTGGGGCAGTTCAGCTGCTAACAGCAGTAAACCTCTGGCAGAATTAAACTTTCCTGGAAGTTGTTCTCCCAAGCTCCTGTTTTCAGTGGCTGCAGACATTTCCAAACTGGAATGGTTCAATCTGAAATTTTGGGCACAGTGGGTGCCCAGCCCAGGCTGTGTGCTGTTGGAAAGCTTTAACCGATATACGGCAGATATCTCAGATTAGAGAATATTTGTGTTGGTAAAAATAAAATGATAACAACAGTGATCCTTCCTGCATGGTGTGGGTAGGGATTCACAGAAAACGGATTGCACCAGTAGCAAGGGTGAAAAAGCTTTGAAAACACATAGACTGTGCTTTGCTGCTGGCTCTCAGGGCGATGGAAACAGCTGACTTCAGACAGAGCTCGATCTGCTACTCAGAAAATGAACTGTCTTACCCTTCCCTCCCACTCCTGTCTCCAGGGCATCTCAGTGCCAGACAGAAATGACAGAACAGATTTCCAAGCCACAGAAAAGCCCCAAAAGCACATCGCTAATGTAAGCAAGATAGTGACTTGCATCTGGCTCGGAACAGAGGGATGATTGTGGATGCGGCAGGGGCAGAATTCATCCCGTCAATGGTTTAGGTGGTCCTCACCTGATCTACACTCAGTCCATAATATGCACAGATTGTTGGAGGTATCCTTTGGCTTCTTCCTTAGATGAGATCTTGGGAAGAAATGTTTTCCTGTGCGGGGGGTGAGGCAGTGGCCCAGGGTGCCCAGAGAAGCTGTGGATGCCCCATCCCTGGAGGGGTTCAAGGCCAGGCTGGATGAGGCTTTGGGCAACCTGGGCTAGTGGGAGGTGTCCCTGCCCATGGCAGGGGGTTGGAAGTGGGTGGTCTTCAAGGTCCCTTCCAACCCAAACCATCCAGTGATTCTGTGATGATTCTATATCACACATCTTATTACCCTTCATACTTCTACAGCCTGCTGCTCGTGGTCCAGCGTTACCCACCCAGGCACGATGCTGCACCAGAAGTTCACAGCTGATCTTCACCGCAGGGAGCATTATAGCTCCTGTCGAATGAATCATCTGTTCTTAAAGCTTTTGTTACCAAAATATGGTGCGATAGTGATTGACGGAAAGCTGGAGACCTTCCCTGGCCCCTGCACAGAGCTGCAGAGTGCTTCATCTCCTGCTGCCAGGGAGCATCTCTGGGACCAAAGAACTGTTTGCTCTCCAGGTGCATTTAGTTCTTAACCTTCCTGTAGACACAGATCCACGAGGCTTTAGTTGCTCCATCAGCAGGAAGGTGTCGGGTCACCAGGGAGCAGAACCTGTGTAGATCTGACAATGATAATACTAAAACAAACAAACAGAAAAAAAACAACCAAAAAAACCCCAAACTTGGCTCAGTTCCCTAAAACCCCAGCTCCCCTGCCCTGATCCTAGGTCCTTGAAGCTCTATCAATGCCCGCTCTGCAAGGACAACATGAGCCCCTTCCTCCACATCACAGACTTGGCTTAACCATGATCCAGCCCTTCTCAGAAGAATTAAAAGCCTGAACAGCTCCTGTACTTCAGAGCCAGAAATAAATCCAGCAGATCTAATCCTAAAACCTATTCCAAGCTCCCTTTGTCACTTCTCTGCTGGGAACCCTTGGGGAAATCAGTCCTTTCCTCTTCCCTCAGCACCTGCTCTGACACAGAACAAACCTCGGTTGAGGTTTTGGGGCTCTTCTGTAGTTAATGATGTGTCCCAATCCTCTCAAAACTGCAGATAAATTTAGCACGACCCCGAGGAAGGAATCATACAGAGATTCAGAGATTTACTCAGTGATGGGGAAGATATTGCAACCAGTCGCCCTGAGCTCAAAGCTGGCATGTCCTCTCCAAGGTCACTTTTGTCCTCCAGAAGGTCTCTGTATCCCTGTATCCCTTTGACACCTTGGCAAAGCTGGAGATGCGAACGTGTCCCTTCACATCTCCTCATCATCCTTCCCTAACATCTCACTTATTTACCATTGTCTGTAGTCCTCTCCAATTAATTCCTACCCCTCACTTGGTTTCACTTTTTAATTCCTTTATAATAAATTATAGCCTTACTAATTGATCAAGGAACTCAGGGATAGGAGCTTTTTTTTTTTTTAATAATTCATTTTATTGCTGCTCTTCTTATTTTTGCCCAGGAGTGGATTTTCTCATTTCCAACCTCTTGCTTGCAGACAAATTTCATAAGAAAAATTAAAATAGTAATAATAATACCACTAATAATAGTAACAATAATAATATAGTAATAATAACAACAACATTGGATAAAGACAAAACTGTAGCATCCTGAAGGCAGTGGTCATTAATTCTACCTAGCACTGAGAGCCGTGGATTGATCCAGAGGTTCATGAACATGAACATGTTCCATTGGACTCTGGAGGAGTCTTTATTAAAGTCTCCAAATTTTACGCACCTGAGCTCTTTGGCATAATCAAATCCCCCAAGACCTGATGGGAGAGATTTGGGCCAGTGTCCAAGCTCCTGCCCCAAGACATGGAAACCAGAGGCTTGGCCCATGGGGCTTCACACTGTAGAGGGGAACTGGTGATCCCCAACCACCCAGTCCTTCTCCAACTCATCATCTTCCTTCAAAACATCTTCTAAATGCCTGCAATGACCTACAAGTCAAGGGACAACTCTCCAACATGGAAATGTTTGCCATCAAAATGGAGTGACACCCAGACCGAGGAGGCTTCTCACATCCAGCCACAACACAGAATAAACCTGTCCACAGCTCCTTCCAGGTGCAATGCCTCTAAACACCTTTCTGCAGCTGTGTCTGAGTGTTGTTGGCCAACTTTTTCCCCTGCTTCTTCCTGCCAGAGCTACTAACAGGGTTAATACCTGGATGGAAAGGGGCCTGGAAACATTTCTGAGAATATTACAGGTACCTCTGGTTTTTATGGCTTCTATTATTACACCCGTTATTCTGCTCAAATGTGGTTATTGGCTCATTAGTATTTAAATCAGCTGATAATACGTGGAGAGATATTCCTTCTGACATGGGCTTTACAGCTGGTCTCTGTAGTGCGGAGGTTGTAATGGTGCCAGTTGATGTCATTTATGTCAAACAAGCTTTGATTTTTAGCCTGCAGTAGTGATAGAGCAGGGCCGTGCAATTTGGTACGATTAGCATTTTGCCGTCCACAAAGGGAGGATTACGGAGCTTATTGTGGACTGCAAAAAATGAGTTGCAAGGGAGCAACGCCTGGCGGTTTGCTTTCTTCGTGGACAACATCGCCCCGTGGCAGTGTCGAGGGAGGAGCAGAGGGGATATGTTTTAAGCAGCTTTGATGGCTGCAGAGTGCTGGCCGCTGCCACTTTGTCGGCTGGATAACGAGCCAAATCTCACATGGGAAAAGGGGGGAAGAGGCAGGATAGGGAGAGGAGAGCAGAAAGTATAGAGACAGGGTTGCTTATCAAGGGAAGGATGTGTTATGGTTTTATATAATGCAGCCGTCGTAGTTTTACACCACGCAGCCGCTCACTCACTCTCCCCTCTCCCAGGGATGGGGGAGAGAATAAAAGGGGTGAAGAAAAAAGAGACTCACGGGTTGAGATAAGAACAATTAATAACTAAACTACAATAATACTGGAAATTATAATCAAGATAATAATAGTACTATATACAAATATCCAAATGAGTGACACACAGTGACACCGCTCACCACCCCATGACCAAGGCTCAGCCCGTTCCCAGCTAGTGATCCCGGAGCAGGGAGAGTCCTCTTGTGCAGCTCTAACTGGGGTAACACAACTTCATTTCACGTACCCCAGGACAGTGAAGAGCAGTGGAGATGGGCTGTCTCCACCCAAAAAAACTCACCACTTATAAAATTAGTGTTAGGGAAAGAGGACTATTTTGTCGCTGCCATCAGAGCCTGGAGGCATTGTGTTTTTCCAAGCCTTGAGAGCAGAGAGTTGTGCTGCTGTGGTCACAGAGCCACTCGCACATCTTCATTTTATCCCTGCAAGGAAAGAAGTTGTCACAGCTAATTATAACTGTGATGGAGGAGATGATCTCCAGCCGTTGAAAGCACTTCTGGAAAGAGCTTCCACACTAGGAAAGATGATCAGGTGCCTGGGCATCTGCCTAAAGGATTCAGGATATGGATTTTTGTGTCCCAGCCACCCTACAGATTTCTTGAGCAACCTTGGCCAAGCCAGATGCAGGTTGCCGATGGTGCTGAGCAATGTGGTTCCTCTTGACAATCTGGTCTGTGGCTCCTCAGCACTTTATTTACCTTTTTATGAAATGGAGAGGGTGGTCCTCTGGTCTCCCAGGGCAGGACATTTCCCATTTTCTTGCAAGAAAATTTCCCACCCATCCTCAACCTCTCTGCCAGTTCGGTGGCCCTGCCCCAGGGAACGTGAAGGTCAGTGGGGACCACAGTGTGAAAAGCAAGACCAAAGGGATGACCCATCTCTTCTCTTGCACCTGAAGCCTGCCCAAAGCAGGGGTGGCACAGGGAGAAGTCCTCAGCTCTTGGAGATGTGTGCAAGGGAAACAAGCACAGCCTCTTCCAACCACCCTCCCTGCTTTGAAGAGAGAAGCCAACACATTCCAGACCCAGAGTGGCAGAAGGATGGTACCAACCTTGTGCATTCAGGAGCTGTTTTTCCTGAGGATGGAAGGCAGCTATCACTCAAAATTAACACTGCATGGGTGCCTGCGGTAAGGATTTTTCACTGCTGAACAATAACAGGGTAGGAAAGGAGAAAATTTAGCTGGAGAGAACAGCCTCACGTAGGGGATAAGGGTGAAGGGGGATTTTCACCTCCCCTAGTTGGGGTTTGGGACACAGGTGAACTGTATTAACATGGACCAGAGTCTTATGGATAGATCAAGGTCCTGTACTTCTGTTCCAGAGCCTGAGACCCATATGCTATGCCAGGTGTTGTGGGGTGTTTGTCCATCCATGTCATGGAGACACCTGGGAGAAGGTCCTGCGGAGAGGTCATCTGAGTGGCACCCATGGCACTTCTCTCCTGCTTCCTGGCTCCAGGTTGAAATAACCAGCAGGTAACTCATTCCAGTTCATATGTGGTTTGTCCTGCAAGGGAGCCCAGCACCCTGAGGTGGGACTACCATCTCGCCTCTCCTACTGGCATGAGTACACATCGCTCCCCATCTACCCCATCATGCAACCAGCATGAGCACACAGGACGTTTGGCTCCATCAGGCTTTGCACCTCTTGCTCCTCCTTGGACCAGCACATCTCAAAGCCCCTTACTGACCTCCCCTGTGGGCAGCCACCCCAAGCCAACTTGAGGCTGGGGACAAGTTGTTCTACCAGGTGAGGAGAAGAGGGGAAACTCCCTCATGAAGGAGTTGAACCTGAGTCACAATTCATGGTCCTGCATTATAGAAAAAAATATAAATTACCGTGTTTCCACGAAAAATAGACCCCATCCTCCTTTTCCACAGTGGGTCTGGTGCCATGCCCTCTTTTCTGGGGACATTGCAAGGGTCACATTGTTCGGGGTCTGGCTGGCTCTGGATCCACCAAGAGTGGCCCTAGAGAGAGAAAACGGGGGGTGACCAATGTGAGAAGAGTTGGCTGGCTTCACTGCCATTGCCTCCAAAGAGATGTTCTTCACCTTGCCATCACCAAACAAATGCTGTAATGAGCATACATCATCCTCAAGGTGCCAGAAAACCTGTGTGAACCCAAGCAGAGGCTGCAGGGCAGGGACAGAGACATCTCTGATGCTTTGGGCTGCACAGAAAATCAGAGGAAGAGAGTTTCTTTGTGTTCTGTTCTTCAGCCTAATGCACGAGTCT